>WNYA01000426.1:113606-165790 GCA_019512145.1 Engystomops pustulosus | reverse complement strand
GCTGGGAGGAAGGGGTTAAAGTTTAATATACACCAAATCCTCCCGTAATATACAGTAAAGATTAACCGCATTACTTCCGGAGGTGGAGCGGTCACCCCCGGTCAGGACATTGTGTCTGTAAGTTTATGAGCTGTATAGAGCGCGGCGGGCGCTGGTTATAGGTTAACCATTGTATATGATAAACAAAGAGCTCATAAAGGTGCACCAGGAGCACCCGGTGCATGCCAACACCGCTGGCACCTGCTAAATGCCTCCCTTTATTACAGGCAGAACCTGCTCTTGGTTGTTGTCTCCACTTCACCTGGCAAAATAGGTTGTAGGCGCCATGTATCTGCGCAACTCCAGGGCTGAAAGGTCAGGTAACCGGAGTGCTGGGTGCGATGGGTGCACCAACAAGCCGCCTGGTGCTACTGCAAAACTAGGAGTCATCCAGGAGGCAGAAAAGCCCTGCCCACATTGGATGTCCTCCTGCTAGAAGTAAATGGAGATGTCAAAATTGGGATAGGAGCGGCGTCCCACGTCGGGATGGGAGCGGCGTCCCACGCCGGGGTGGGAGCGGCGTCCCACGTCGGGATAGGAGCGGTCTACCCAGTGTGACCTTGCCCAATGCACTAGACCTCAGACGTCATATATGACTTTTCCATTAATGATGTTGGAGCTGTTGTTTGAGGATCAGTCTAAGCTGATTATATCTCAGGGGCTAATAAAGGAAACCTGGTGTAATATGGGCACCAAGAGCTGATATGGTGATAGGGGTAGATAAGGGAATAGTCTGTTATAGTGACTCTCCTGGATGTAGGGGCTGATCTGATCACCTGGAGCTGATGTGGTTACAAGAGTAGAAATGGGACTAGTCTGATATCACTGGTCATGTCTCTAGTTTAGAGGCTGATATGACCACCATGAACTGATATGGGCAACTAGAGCTAATATAAGACTAGCTAAGGTTTCTATGGCTTGCAGTGGCTCATATGTGCACCCAAGGATGATAAGGGCTGATATGGTAACAAGAGTAGATATGGGAGAAGTCTATAGTTGTTCTTTGTGTCTCTACCGTTTGCAAGGGCTGATATGGGAACCCAGGGATGAAATGGTGAACAGGTGTATCTAAGGCACAAGTCTAATGTCCCTTATAATGACTCTCCTGGATGTAGGGGCCGATCTGATCACCTGGAGCTGATGTGGGCACCCAAGGATGATGAGGGATGATGGTAACAAGAGTAGAAATGGGACTAGTCTGATATCACTGGTCACGTCTCTAGTTTAGAGGCTGATATGACCACCATGAACTGATATGGGCAACTAGAGCTAATATAAGACTAGTGTAAGGTTTCTATGGCTTGCAGTGGCTCATATGTGCACCCAAGGATGATAAGGGCTGATATGGTAACAAGAGTAGATATGGGAGAAGTCTATAGTTGTTCTTTGTGTCTCTACCGTTTGCAAAGGCTGATATGGGAACCCCAGGATGAAATGGTGAACAACGGCAGCTCGGGGTCTAGTCCGATATCACGGATCATGTCTCTACTGGTTCCATTACAATTCCTGATCCTCTTTCCGAATGATCTTTCCAATCCCCATCTGGTGAAGGAATTCATTGTATCCCACGTCCATGTAATTCATGTCTCAGGCTCCACCACAAGATCATAACTGGTGAGAGGGGTTAATACTCCAGGAAGACAGAATCTAATTAGCTCTAATTAATTACTGTAAGACAGGAGTATAAAGGGGGGAACGCCCGTCGCTGGGAGGGGCAACGCACAAACAAGCCGGGGCCCTAACTGGGAGTCTCCGAGGGGCCTGAGCCAGAACACCGAGTCCATGCAGAGGAGACGCCGTCATGGCTGCTCATTACTTGCAGTTAATTAGATATGAGCAAACCCCAGTCTAAGGCTGCAGGAACAAATCCCAGGCCCGGCGTGTAAACAATGTGAGAAGGGAGTCCTCCGCGGCCCTCGCCGTGCAAGACAAATGAAATATTAACAGCAGCAACAGGAGAGGACGGATCGCTCCGAGCAGAGGGGACAGGGCCGCTGCCGGGGGGCTGCAAGGATGTGATGTGTCTTCTCACTGTCACTGTGCCGGCAACTCCACATCTACTAATGAGTCAAAGAATCATAGAGACGGCAGAAACACCTCCCGCTGTAGGTCGTATTACAGGTGTTGGTGGTACACCTCCCGCTGTACAGGTGTATTTACAGGTGTGGGTGTGTGGTGTGTAAACTCCTCGTAAGGTGGTATTACAGGGTGGTGTGTAGTGTGTACACCTCCCGCTGTACAGGTAGATACAGGTGTGGTGTGTAGTGGACACCTCCGATGTTACAAGGTAGTATACAGGAAGTTGTGTGTAGTGGTACACCTCCCCGCTGTTAAAGGTAGTATTACAGGTTGTGGAGTTGTGTAGGTGGTACACCTCCCCGCTGTACAGGTGTATTACAGGTGTGGTGGTGTAGTGTGTACACCTCCCCGCTGTCAGGTAGTATTACAGGTGTGGTGTGTGTGTGTACACATCCCCGCTGTTTACAGGTAGTATTACAGGTGTGGTGTGTAGTGTGTACACCTCCCCGCTGTACAGGTAGTATTACAGGTGTGGTGTGTAGTGTGTACCACCTTCACTCGCTGTACAGGATAGTATTACAGGTGTGTAGGTGTACACCTCCCGTGTACAGGTGGTATTACAGGTGTGTAGTAGTAGTGGTTACACTCCCCGCTGTACAGGTAGTATTACAGGTGTGTGTTGTGAGATGTACACCGCTGTACAAGGTGGTATACAGGTGTGGGGGGTAGTGGTACAGTACCCCGCGGCAGTAGTATTACAGGTGTGTAGTGTGTACACCGCTGTACAGGTGGTATTACAGGTGTGGTGTGTAGTGTGTACACCTCCCGCTGTACAGGTAGTATTACAGGTGTAGTGTGTACACCTCCTCGCTGTACAGGTGGTATTACAGGTGTGGTGTGTGGTGTGTAGTGTGTACACCTCACGCTGTACAGGTGGTATTACAGTGTGGGTGTTGGGTTAGTGTTGTACACCTGACCTCGCCTGTACAGGTGGTATTACAGGTGTGGGTGTAGGTGTGGTGTGTAGTGTGTACACCTCCCCGCTTGTAAGTAGTATTACAGGTGAGTGGTTTGGTAACCTCCGCTGTACAGGTAGTATTACAGGTGTGGTGTGTGGTGTGTACACCTCCCTGCTGTACAGGTGGTATTACAGGTGTGGTGTGTAGTGTGTACACCTCCCGCTGTACAGGTAGTATTACAGGTGTGGTGTGTAGTGTGACAAAAAAACCTCAGCGTACAGGTAGTCACAGGTGTGGTGTTGTAGTGTGTCCACCCCCGCTGTACAGGTAGTATTACAAGGTGTGGTGTGTAGTGTGTAACCTCCCCGCTTACAGGTGGTAGATACAGGTTGTGGTGTGTAGTGTGAACCTCCACGTCGTACAGGATAGTATTACAGGTGTGGTGTGTAGTGTGTTACACCTCCACGCTTGTACAGGTAGTATTACAGTTGGGTGTGTTAGTGTTACACCTCCCGCTGTACAGGTAGTATAAGGTGGTGTGGTGTGTAGTGTGTACACCTCCTCGCTGTAACACGGGAGTACGGTGTGTAGTGTGTACACCTCCCGCTGTACAGGTGGTATTACAGGATGTGGTATGTAGTGTGTACCCCTCCCCGCTGTACAGGTAGTATTACAGGTGTGGTGTGTAGTGTGTACACCGCTGTACAGGTGGTATTACAGGTGTGGTGTGTAGTGTGTACACCTCCCCGCTGTGCAGGTAGTATTACAGGTGTGTAGTGTGTACACCGCTGTACAGGTGGTATTACAGGTGTGGTGTGTAGTGTGTACACCTCCCCGCTGTACAGGTATTACGTTACACACAGGACATATAGAGCTTCCGGCAGGTATTACACCCTGGTCCCAGGTTCACTGCCGCGAAAGGTCACCATGAAGCTAATAATCAAGGTGTTTTGCCGCACGATAGCTTTAGACTTGATTTGCCGAGAACAAAGGATATAAACTTCCAACTATTTCACCACACTGGCGCCATATGAGCAGAGCACATTTGTGCTCCGTTATGGCGGTTATATGTGAGCTTCTGATGGGGCTGTATGATGAGCTCTGTATGGCGGTTGGTTTGGGGGGGGGGGGGGGACTGGTTATATGTGAGCTCTGTATGGCGGCTATATGTGAGCTCTGTATGGCGGTGTATATGTGAGCTCTGATGGCGAGTTGGTATATGTGAGCTCTGTATGGCGGCTATATGTGAGCTCTGTATGGCGGCTATATGTGAGCTCTGTATGGCGGCTATATGTGAGTCGCTATGGCCGGTTATATGTGAGTCTGTATTGGACGTTATATGTGAGCTCTGTATGGCGGCTGTATGTGAGCTCTGTATGGCGGTTATATGTGAGCTCTGTATGGCGGTTATATGTGAGCTCTGTATGGCGGTTATATGTGAGCTCTGTATGGCGGCTATATGTGAGCTCTGTATGGCGGCTATATGTGAGCTCTGTATGGCGGCTCTATATGTGAGCTTGTTATGGCGTGATATGTGAGATCTGTATGGCGTTATATGTGACGCTTGATGGCGGTATATGTGAGTCTGATTATGGCGGCTGTATGGAGCTGTGTATGGCGGTTTTGTATGTGAGCTATGTAGGCGCTGCTATGTGAGCTCTGATGGCGGTTGTAGTGAGCTTGTATGGCGGGTATATGGAGCTCTGTATGGCGGTATATGTGAGCTCTGTATGGCGGTTATATGTGAGTCTGTATGGGGGGACGAGTTATAGGTTGAGCTCTGATGGCGGTATATGTGAGGGTCTGATGGCGGGTTATATGTGAGGATTGGTGGCGGCTGTATTGAGCTCTGTTTGATGGCGGTTTTTGTAGTGAGCTCTGACGGCGGCCTGTATGTGAGCTCGTATGGCGATGTATTGTGAAGATCTGTACGGCGGCCGTAGTGAGCGGGGACGTACGGCGGCTGTATGTGAGCTCTGTATGGCGGTTGTATGTGAGCTCTGTATGGCGGCTGTATGTGAGCTCTGTATGGCGGCTGTAGGTGAGCTCTGTATGGCGGCTGTATGTGAGCTCTGTACGGCGGCTGTATGTGAGCTCTGTATGGCGGCTGTATGTGAGCTCTGTATGGCGGTTATATAGAACCCGCTTCTCTCTGTGAAGGTATTCCCGGTGCCTGATACCTCGCCTTACCGCAAGCTCCTTGGTATTTGACTCTGTCTTTATCATCTCTGAGTTCTCCGAGTTTCTTGCTCCGTCTCTCCTCGCTCCTGTGTCCGCATGTATTTATCCATGTATTTGTGTATTTATGCTGGAGATAATAGTAAGTTTCTATCGCACCCCAAGTGCCATTATTCCCATCAGTAAAGGTCAGTACTGCCCTATAATGTCCTATATGATTCCTGCTAGGTGGCGGTTGTGGATTGGGAGGGGACACAGATACAGGCAGAGGCTGCTGGAGATAATAGGAAGCTTCTATTTCACCCAAAGTGCTTTACTATGTCCACAATACTGTTATATAGTGCAGAGATAATGCTGCTGTATAGTGCAGAGATAATGCTGCTGTATAGCGCAGAGATAATGCTGCTGTATAGCGCACAGATAACGCGCTGTATAGCGCCACAGAATAAACGCTGCTGTATGCGCACAGATAACGCTGAATGTAAAGCGCACAGATAACGTGCGTATAGAGCACAGATAACGTGCTGATCTAGCGCACAGATACACGCTGCTGTATAGCGCACCCCACAGATAATAGCTGTGTATAGCGCACAGATAATGATGTGCTGTAGAGCGCACAGATAATGCTGTGTTATAGCGCACAGATAATGTTCTGATAGCGCACAGATTATGCTTGCTGTATAGCGCAAGATAGGCTGCGATATAGCGCACAGGATAATGCTGCTTAGCGCAACAGATACTGCTGCTGTATAGCGCAAACAGATAATGCTGCTGTTATAGGCGCCAGTAAGCGCTGTATAGCGCACAGATACATGCGGCTGTATAGCGCACAGATAAGCTGTGTATAGCGCACAGATAGATAATGTGCTGTATAGCGCCACAGATAATGCTGCTGAGAGATAGCGCAACCAGATAATGCTCGCTGTATAGCGCACAGAATAATGCTGCTGTAAGTTAAACGCACAGATAATGTGCTGTATAGCGCACAGATATGCTGCGTGTTATAGCGCACAGATTAATGCTGCTGTATAGCGCACAGATAATGCTGCTGGATAGCGCACAGATAATGCTGCAGATATAGAGCACAGATAATGTGCTCATGATATAGCGCCACAGATAAATGCTGCGTATAGCGCACAGATAATGCTGCTGTTATAGCGCACAGATGAATGCTGCTGTATAGCGCACAGATATGCTGCATGTATTGTTTAAGGGAGCGCACAGAAATGCTGTTTGGTATAGCGCCACAGGATAATGTGCTGTATAGCGCACAGATAAAATGCTGCTGTATAGAGCACAGATTTTAATGCTGCTGATAGCGCCAAGATAATGCTGCTGTATAGGCAAAGATAAGCTGCTGTATAGCGCAACAGAATATGCTGCTGTATATAGCGCAACAGATAATGCTGCTGTATAGCGAACAGGATAATGTGCTGTATAGCGCACAGATAATGATGCTGTCTAGCGCACCGATAATGCTGCTTGTATAGCGCACAGATTAATGCTGCTGTATAGCGCACAGATAATGATGCTGTATAGCGCACAGATAATTGCTGCTGTATAGCGCACAGAAATGATGCTATAGCGCACAGATTAATGCGGATGTATAGCGCACAGATAATGCGGCTGTATAGGCACAGATAATGCGCTGTATAGAGCACAGCTCTGCTGCTGTATAGCGCAAGATAATCTGCCTGAAGCGCACAGATAATGCTGCTGTATAGCGCACAGATAATGCTGCTGTATAGCGCACAGATACTGCTGCGTATAGCGCACAGATAATGCTGCTGTATAGCGCAAAGATAATGCTGCTGTATAGCGCACAGTAATGCTGCTGTATAGCGCACAGATAATGCTGCTGTATAGCGCACAGATTAATGCTGACAGTATAAGAGCAAAGATAATGCTGCTGTATAGCGACAGATACTGCTGCTGGTATAGCGCCACAGGATGGGTTAGTGATGTTGCTGCGTTAGTATGCGCACAGATATATTGTGCTGAGATAGCGCCACAGATAATTGTGATGTATAGCGCACAGATAATGCTGACGTTATAGCGCCAACAGGATAATGCTGCGTATAGCGCACAGATATGCTGTGTATAGCGCACAGAATGATTGCTGTATAGCGCACGATAATGCTGCTGTATGTAGCGCACAAGATATGCTGATGGATAGCGCCAGATAATGCTGCTGTATATAGCGGCACAGATACTGTGCTGTATAGTAGCGAACAGAGTAATGTGCGTATAGCGCACAGATACTGAGGCTGTTCTAGCGCACGCTAAGATTGCTGTATAGAGCACAGATAATGATGCTGTATAGCGCACAGATAATGATGCTGTTATAGAGCACAGATAACGCATCTGCGTATAGCGCAAGATAACGTGCTGTATAGCGCACAGATAACGCTGCTGATGCGCACAGATAACGCTGCGTATAGCGCACAGATTAACGATGCCTGGATGCGCAAAGATAGATAACGTGCTGTATAGGCAAGAAACCGAGCTGTATAGCGCACAGATAACGCTGCTGTATAGCGCACAGATAACGCTGCTGTATAGCGCACAGATAACGCTGCTGTATAGCGCACAGATAACGCTGCTGTATAGCGCACAGATAACGCTTCCGTATAGCGCACAGATAACACTTCCATATAGTGTAGGGATAATACTGCTGTATAGTGTAGAGATAATACTGCCCATATAACACTGCCATATAGTGCACAGATAACACTTCCACATAGTGTAGAGATAATACTGCTATATAGTGCAGAGATAATACTGCTATATACTGCCTACATGACAGTGACTCGGGGGGCGGCTCTTCAAGGATTTTCCCATGTAGGAAGGATTATTGTCAGTGAACTGTAAGTTCTGGAAGTTTCTGCGGCCGGAGACACTTGTCCTCCTGGACGTCCACATGACCCGGAGTCGTCTGGTCTTGGATCTCAGGTTTTTTGAATAAAATTTGCCTGTGGTCGGATATTTTTACTTACTTTACCTAGAACATTGAAGGGAACGAATGACTGGATGTTACTGATTATAGGCAGACAGGACGCGGGATCTTTCCACCTGCTTTGTGATTGTTCTCTTATGTATTTATCACTATATAGTAAGACTGGAGGCGGCCGTTCACCCACAGATTGCAGCATCCACATAGATGATAGAAAGCTGCACGTTACACTACATGGGTCAGTCCTGTGGGCATGCTAAAAGCAGTGATATAACCCAGACTTGTAGTGGGCATGCTCAGTGACGTGTAGAGATCATTGGTCAGGGATGAGGGGTGTGACCTGTAATGTGACCTATGGATTTGTGTGGAATAATGTAGTGGGCATGCTCGATGACCTGTGCATGAGGCAAGGAGTGACCTATAGACTTCTGTCAGAGGGTGTAGTGGGCATGCTCTGTGACCTGTATGGGGGTCATTGTGCACAAGAGATTTGCCATGACCTTTGGAACTGTAAGAGAGAGTGTTGTGGGCATGCTCTGTGACCTGGTCATTGTGACGGCAGATGGAAGAAGTGAGTTGTAACCCTCACCTATGGCTTTAAATAGCAGTGGGCATGCTCTGTGAGCTTCTGTACACGGTGCGCATAGTACCAGGGGTGTCGGGGGTTGATGCACGGGTGGTTATTGCCGAGGGGTAAAATCTGTTGACAGGTTCCCTCTAATGCTGAGTGCATAGTTTAGGAAGTAAATTATTGGGAGTTTGGGAAGCAAAGCATAACTAGAAGCCCCCCTCATGATAGCTGGAAGTGTCGCCCCCTCTGGTCGGTCCCCGGTCTCCTCACATTCGGGTCTCCTATAACCAGAGATCCGAGCAGGAATCCTGTAATCAGGGGGCTGCGTGCAGAGACGAGGTATAACAAGTGAGCGCTCAGAGGACGGCCAGCTGGGAGGAAGGGGTTAAAGTTTAATATACACCAAATCCTCCCGTAATATACAGTAAAGATTAACCGCATTACTTCCGGAGGTGGGCGTCACCCCCGGCAGGGCATTGTGTTGTAAGTTAGAGCTATAGAGCGCGGCGGGCGATCTGGTTATAGGGTTTAACCATTGTTATTGATAAACAAAGAGATCATATAAAGGTGACACCAGGAAGCACCCGGTGCATGCCAACACGGCTGGCACATGCTATGCCTCCCTTTATTACAGGCAGAAACTGCTCTGGTGTTGGTATCAATTCCACCTGGCAAAATAGGTTGTGTGAGGGCCTTATCTGCGCAACCCAGGGCTGAAAGGTCAGGTAACCGGAGTGCGGGGTGGATGGAGTGCACCAACAAGCAGCCTGGTGCTAATGCCAAACTAGAGTTCAGGAGGCAGAAAAAGCCTGCCCAATTGGATTCTCCTGCTAGCAGTAAATGGAGATTTCAAAATTGGGAGGTGGGGCGTCCACGTCGGGGGATGGGAGCGGCGCCCACGCTGGGGTGGAGAAGCGGCGCGTTCTCACGTCGGGATAGGAAGCGTCTACCACGCAGTGTGAACCTTGTCCCAATGCAACTAGACCTCCACGTGCATATCTGACTTTGTATCCAATTAATGCATGAGATTGGAGCTGTGTTTGAAGGATCAGTCAAGCTGATTATAGCTCAGGGGCTAATAAGGAAACCGTGTGTTGTAATGTGGGCCAACCAAGAGCTGAGTTAAGTGGTGATAGGGGGGAGATACGGGAATAGTCTGTTATGAAGGGCTCTCGCCCAGAGATTGTAGGGGACTGATCTGATCCCCTGGAAGCTTGATGTGGGGTACAAGAGTAGAACTGGGGACTGTCTGATATACTGAGACTCATTCTCTAGTTAGAGGCTGATATGATCCACCATGAACTGATATGGGCAATGAGAGCTGTAATATAAGACAGCTACGGTTGTGTCGGTATGCTTAGAGGGCTCAGTGTGCACCCAAGCGATGGTAAAGGGGCTTGGTCTGATATGGAACAAGAGTAGTAGATATGGGAGATCCAGTCATAGTTAGTTTTGTTTGTCTCTACCGTTTGCACGGGCTGATAGGGAAGCCCAGGGATGAAATGGTGAACAGGTGTATCTAAGGCACAAGTCTAATGTCCCTATAGACTCCTACTGGATGTAGCGGGGCCGATTTGATCACCTGGGGCTGTGAATTGGGGAACCTCAGAGGATGATGAGGATGATTCCGGTAAGCAAGAGTAGAAAATGGGACTAGTCTGATTATCAGGTCACGTCCTATTTCGAGTAGGCTGATATGGACTCACCATGAACTGATAGGGCAAACTAGAGCTAATATATAACTAGGTGTACGGTTTCTATGGCTTGGCAGGGGTGGCTCATAGTGCTAACCCAGGTATGATAGGGCTGGTATGGTAACAAGAGATATGATAGTGGGACCGATGCAGTCTATAGTATCGTTCTTTGTGTCTCTGACCAGTTTGTCAACAAATCGGCTGTGTACTACAATTAGGGATGACCACCAGGATAGAATTGAAAATGGTTGAACATTACGGCAGCTCGGTGGTGGTCTAGTCGAATCACGGATCATGTATCTAATGGTCCATACAATTCCTGATCCTCGTTTTCCGTTAAAGATCTTTACTCCATCTATGGTGAGGGAATTCATTGTTATCGTAAGCCAGGTACATTCATTGATTCAGTATCGCCCACCACAAGATCATGAAATGTGTGAGAGGGGTTAAGTACTCCAGGAAGAGACAGAATCTGATTAGCTCTAATAGTTAATTTTACTGTATAGACAGAGTATAGACGGGGGGGACGCCCGTCGTGGGAGGGTGGGCAAGCACAAACAAGCCGGGTGCCCTAACTTGGGAGGTCTCGAGGGGCCTGCGCAGAAACCGAGTCAAGCAGAGGAGACGCCGTCAGGCTGCTCAATTACTGCAGTTAGATAGAATGAGCAAACCCCAGTCTAAGGGTGCAGGAACAAATTACCAGCCCGGCGTTGTAAAACAATGTGAGAAGGGAGTCCTCAGAGGCCCTCGCCGTGCAAGACAAATGAAGTATTAAAGCAGCAAAAGGAACTGAGACGGATCGCTCCGAGGAGAGGGGACAGTGGCCGCTGCCGGGGGGATGCAGGATGTGATGTGGGTGTATTCTCACTGTCACGTGTGCCGGCAACTCCACATCTATAATGAGTCAAAGATCATTGCAGACGGCATGCACAGCGATGGGGCCGAGGCGAGACGGCAGAGGGATGGGGCCCCGGAGCGGCAGATCCATGAGCTAGAGCGTGGGGCCCGAGGAGACGGCAGAAGCTGGGTCACCGAGGAGAGCGGGCAGAAGGTGGGTCCCGAGGATGAGCGGGGGCTGAAGCGTGGGCGTCCGAGGAGGGAAGGGAGGACGGCAGACCCAGGAAGCGTGGGTACCCGAGGAGGACGGCAGAAGCACAGACCCGTGGGTACCGAGGAAAGGGAGAACGGCCAGAACCGTGGGTCCCGAGGAGACGGCAGAACCGTGGGGCCCGAGGAGACGGCAGAAAGACAGGGCGCAGAGACGCGATGGAAGCACGAGGCCCAAAGACGCGATGGAAGCACGAGGCCCAAAGAGACTACAGAAGGCCGGGGGCCCAAAGAGACTACAGAAGGCCGGGGGCCCAAAGAGACTACAGAAAGATGGGGTGCAGAAACGCAATGGAAGGCCGGGGCCCAGAGAAACAAGAGGCAGGGTCTTGGTGATGGAGGACCCCTCTCCCATCCATGGAGTATACAATGTTGCACTGACTTCCTGCAGAGTTTCTCCTCAGGAACCCATAAGAATGATTTGTAGTATAAAGCATGGTGGAGGCCACAGCCTTCTATGCAGGGGATGAGACCGTAGTCGTCAGGTTTTATCCTCGTCTGTGAGGGATGGAGATATTTCTTGAGTTTCCCAGCAGATGTGACGCAGCTCTAGCAGAGACATCATGGCCGCTGGGATTCAGCACTGGGTCTGTGGACAGTTCTCGGAGACCCCTCTACAGCAATGACGTCTGTTTCCTAGTCAGACCTCCAGGCATCCCAAGCTTCTGCAGGAGGCTCCATAGGTATCCTGAAGTGTTCCAAGAATTCCAGAAGAAACTATATAATGCACAAATAATACCACCATACAGTGCTCAGATAATACCACCATACAGTGCTCAGATTATAAAATACCCCCATACAGAGTCAAGATAATTACACCATCCAGGCTCAGAGGTAATACACCATACATCCTAGATAAACAAGCACCAGAAACTCATACATGCACGCGATTCAGATGAATGACCACGCATAACAGAGAGCTAAAAACATGATGAAAAACCGCCATACAGTGCCTCAGGCATAATACCACCCCATACCAGAGCCTCAGATGAATACCACCATACATGCGCTCAGATAGATTATCCACCAATACAGAGCTCAAGATAGATACCACCATACCGGGCCAGCATAATACCACCAGTTACATCGCTATGACTAAAATAACCACCAATCACAGCGCTTCAGATAATACCAACCATACAGATGCTCATGATATAGTACACACCATACAGTGATCAGATAAATGCCACCATATGAGAGCTCACTAGAGGAGGAAAACATAATACCACCATACCGCGCTCAGATTAATACCACCATACAGCGCCAAAATATACCACTACAGAGCTCAGATAATACACATACAGCGCTCAGATAATACCACCATACAGAAGCTCAGATAATACCACAATACAGCGTCGATAATACCAGTCCATACAGGCACAAATAAATACCACCATACAGACTCGAGTAATACCACCATACAAGCTCACGCATAATACCACCATACAGGCTCAGTATAATACCACCAGTACAGCGCTCATGAGTCATCATAAGAGCTGAAAACCATACAGTGCTCAAATGATAATACCAACACATACAGAGGTCTCAGATAATACCACCATACAGAGCAAGATAATAATACCACCAAAGCCGATATACCCATGACTAGGCGAATATCACACCATACAAGACTGCGATGAATATACCACATTACAGTGCTCATACACATGTGCTCAGTACCACCATAACAGCGCTCAGATAATCACCCACCATACAGAGCTATAATACCTCTCTTTCCCAGGAATAATACCACCTAAGTGCGTCAGAATACATACCATACAGCAGCTCAGATAATACCACATAAGGCTCAGAAACATCACGCAGTAAGGTGAAGTTACTTAATACCATACAGCGCTAGTACTACATAACACTGTACTACCACACAGACAGTGGCTCAGATAAATTACCCACATTACAGAGATTCACGATCAATACACACTATTACTAGGTGATAATTAACCTACATACAGATGCTCAGATATACAACCATACAGATGCTCAGCATCAACCTATCACTACTACAGAGCTCTAGAACATACCACACATACGAGAGCGAGAATATACGCACATACAGTGCTAATATCACAACAGACGCTCAGAAGAATACCACCATATCAAGGTCTCAGTAAACACATAAGTGCTCAGATATACCGACTCAGTATAACTAAGTCTCAGATAATATCACATACAGTGCTCAGAATATCACCATACAGGGGCTCAGTAAATATTCACCATACAGAGCTCAGATAATACCCAATACAGTGCCTCAGATAATATCACCATACAGGAGCGCAGACATACACCATACAGAAGCTCAGGACAATACCCCTACCAGAGCTCAGATAATACCACCATACAGTGATCAGATAATACCACATACAGTGATCTAAGATATATACCACCATACATCCGGGGGTAGACCCATTGCTCAGATAAATACCACCATACAGGGCCAGATAATACCACCATAAGCGCTCAGATAAGACACCCCTACGATGAAACACCATACAGAGCTAGTACAACCCACCAGACAGTGCTCATGATAATAACACCATACAGTGCCAGATAATACCACATACAGGACTCAGATATATATCACCATACAGAGCTCAGATCAAAATACCACCATACAGCGCTCAGATAAAACACAACCATACAGCGCAAAACACATACAGTAGCCACCGATATACATGACAATAACACCATAAGGCTCAGATAATATCACCATACAGCGATTTACATAATCACACATTAAATGGCAACTTATTCTGCTGATACCACACTCTACACTCACCGGCACTTTATTAGGTACACTGTCCAACTGCTAGTCGTTAACACTAATTTCTAATAAGCCAATCACATGGCGAGGACAGATGCTTTAGGCATGTAGAATGGTCAAAGAACAATCTTCACTGCAGTTGTCTCCCGAGCATCAGTATGGGAAGAAAGGTGATTGGTGGACTAGTGACAACGTGGCAATGGTTGTTGGTGCCAGAAGGGCAGGTCTGAGTATTTCAGAAATGTGATTCCGGGATTGTCAACGCATAACCATCTCTGGTTTACAGAAGAATGCGTCCGAAAAAAGAAAAAAAACATCCAGTGAGCGGACAAGTTTAGTGGGCGGACAAATGCTCGTGTGAAAGCCAGAAGGTTCCGAGGGAGCATGGGCAAGATGGTTCGAGTTGATAGAAAGGCAAAGCAGTTGAGCTCAAAATGCGACCACCCAAGTGTGACAACCAAGGTGGTAAAGGCAAAAGCAGAAGAGCATCTAACACCGAAAGCAACAGTAACGTTCCAAAGAACTTACTGGGCAGATGGGGCACTAGCACGTAGCAGAAGACCACACCGTGGGTGCACCTCTCGGTTTCGGCTAAAGAAAGGAAAATGAGGCTACAATTTGGCACAAAGCTCAGTCGACTAAGTCTGGAACCAGTTAGGCAGATGGAAGGATTGGAAAAAAAAAACGTTGCATGGTTGATTGAGATCTCGATTCTGCCTTTGTGCGGACTATTTCGTAGTTGGTCAAGGGTCAGAAATTTGTGTAAAAGCCATAACATGTAAAGCAGGACCCAGTCCTGCTTGTATCAGCGGGTCAGGCTCGGATCGGTTGACGGTGAAGGTTTGTGAAGTTGCTTAATGGATGCATTACCTGACTGTGTATGCAAGCAGGGCCTCCAAGGTTGGTGGTGCAGGTGTCATGGATCCATCTGCCTGTATCAGCGGGTCAGGCATTTAAGGTCGGAATGGTGTGACGGTGAAATGGATGCGACATCCGGCCTTGATATAAGCTGGTTTCAGGATAGGTGTGTTCGTAGGTTCATGATCCATCCTGCCTTGTATCAGCGGGTCAGGCGTGGGTGCAGGCTATTTGGTTAGGTATGTGTTGTCTGGAGAATCATCCGCTGCTGCGCTTATGATCAGGGGTCAGGCTGGTGGTGGTGGTGTCATGGATCAGCATCCGGACGTTGTATCACACGAGGGCTCAGGGCTATCTAGGTGCATGTGGTGGTGTAAGGGATCCATCCTGCCTTGTATTCAGAGGCACCGGCTGGTAGGGGTTGGTTGTACAGGATCCCAATCTCGCCTTTGTGTATCAGGGTGTTGAGAAGATGGTGGTGGGTGTGGTGGCATGGACCATCCTGCTGGTGTGTATGCAAGCGGCTACCGGCTGGTGGGTGTAAGGTGGCTGTACATGGATCCATCGCATGCCGTTGTGTTATCAGGCGGCGTCATGGACTGGTGGTAGGTTATGGTTGTCATGGATCCAATCCTGTCTTGTATAAGAGGCTCAGGCTGGTATGGGTGCTAGGTGTCATGGATCACCATCCTGCGATTGTATCAGCGGACGGGTCAGGCTGGTTGGGTATGTCATGGATCCATCCTGCACTTGTATCAGCGGCTCAGGTGGATTCGGTTGACTCAATAGGTAGAGAGTGTCAGGATCCATCCTGCCTTGTTCAGTGGACTCAGGCTGGGTGCCTTGCGTGGATGTCATTGATCCATCGCCGCATATGTAGATCAGCGAGGTAGGCTGGTGGTGGGTGGGGCAAGCGCAATGGAACCATCCTGCTTATGATATCAGCGGGTTCAGGCTGGTGGTGGTGGTTTGTTATGGTGGTATGGAATCCTGACTTCCTGATTGTACAGCGGCTCAGGGCTTGGATGGGGGGGGTGGGAACTGGTGTCCTGGATCCATGTCAGCCCTGGTTGAGCATCAAGACGAGGCTCAGGTTAAGCGATGGGTGTGTCTAGGATCCATCCGTGCTTGTGATCAGCCTGAGCTCAGGCTGGTGGTGTCTAGGTGTTTGTCATGGATCCATCCTGCATTGTATCCAGCGGGCAGTCAGGCTTGGGTGGTGGTGTGGTGTCATGGATCCATACGGCTTGTTCAGCGGCTCAGGCTGGGTTGGTAGAGGGGTGGTCGCGTCATGGAGCCATCGTGCCTGTATCAGAGAGCCAGGATGGTGGGTGGTGAGGTGTCATGGATCATCCTCCTTGTAAGCGGCTCAGGTGGGGTGGTGGTGGTGTCATGGATCCATCTGCCTTGTATCAGCGGGTCCAGGCTGGTGCTTGCTGGTGTTTTGTCATGCGATATCCATCCTGCCTTGATCAGCGGGGTCAGGCTGGTGGTGTGTGGTGTCATGGATCATACTGCTTGTATCAGCGGTGGGATGGTGGTTGATGGGCATTGGATTGTCATGGATGCCATACTGCCTCTGATATCAGCGGGACCAGGCTGGTGGTGCTCGGTCTTTTTCATCGAGTCCCATCCGCGACTTGATAATCACGCGCGCAAGGATGGTGGATTTGGAGGGTGGTTGTCATGGAGTCCATCCTGCATGGCTGTATGCAGCGGGGAGGCTGCTGGTGGGTGGTGGGTGTGTCATGGATACGAATCACTGCCTGTTATCCGAGGCTCAGGCGGGTGGTGGTGGTGTACTGATCCATCCTAGCCTGATTATGTTAGCGGACTCTGGAGCTAGGTACATGGGCGTCTAAGCCTAGGTCAGGATCCCTCCGGCCTGGTGATGACAGCGGCTCAGGCTGGTGAGTGTTACCGATTATGGTAATGGTGTAAGGGATCCATACTGCCTTGGATCAGCGGGTAGCTTGGTCGGTGGTAGGTTCCGGTCATGGATACCATGACGACCTTGTATCCGCGGCGTCAGGCTGGCTCGGTGGTGGCCCACTTTGTCATGCGATCCCATCTGCCTTGTTATCAGCGGGTCAGAGCTGATGGGTGTAATAAAACCATGGGTGCATGGATCCATCCTGCCTTGTATCAGCGGGCAGGCTCGGGGTGTTGTGGTATCATGGAATCATCCTGCCTTGTAAAAGATGCGGGGGCAGGCTGGTGGGGTGGGTCATGGGATCCACCGTTGTGATCGAGCGGGGGTCGCGCTGGTGGTGCTCGATGTCATGGTGATCTTTGGCCCTTGGGGTAACGCCACAGCCATTTTTACCCCGAGTATTGTTGCTGCCAATGTCCATCCTTTATGGCACAATGTACCCGTACACATTGACGTGGCTACTTTCAGCCGGCTAAGGCGCAATGTCATAAGGCTGGAAGCATTCAGAGCTGGTGTCTTGAAAATGACAATGAGGTCACTGGACAACAAATGGTCCACAGTCACCAGATCTCAATCCAATAGAGCATCTTTGGGGGATTGTGGTGGAACGGGCGCAAGAGAAGATTCGCATCATGGACCTGTGACAGCCACGAACAAATCTGACGGCAATGTGCCGGTCAGACTGCTTGACTCCGATCATGTCCACTACTGCGAGTCAAAAATCTGCAGGCAGCTCTTCCAGCTCACAACTGATGAGTGTAATCGTATGACACGCACGAATGACCTTTCTCCGCGCAGGCTGAAAGGGCACACCCAAAGGGGGTATGTTTTTTTGTGTACACGGTAACTACGTACTAAGCAGCTGTGTGGTAAAGGCATCAGTAATAAAGTGGCCGGTGAGTGTAGTTCTCAGATAATACCACTACACAGCGCTGACATAATACCATCAATAGTGCTCAAATAAAACAACTAGAAACCACTATACAGTGATGAAATAATACCAGCATACAGAGTCATCAGCCATTAAATAATGCCGCCACCCCACACACTGATATTTACCTAAAAGCCCCACACAGTCCCCCGGTAATGACATAATACCACCGTATGAGCAGGTCCATGTATCCAGATAAACTCCAGAGCCTGAATGAGAGGACATGCAGAGCACGAGGGTGACGTCACATTATCCAGCGGCCCTGTACTTACACATATACATAAGGACCCTCAGGACTATAGGACCTTTGCATTACACATGTGTCCAGTCCTAGTGTAGGTGATGCCATCTAATACCTAGTGATACCAGGTCATTACAGTATCGCAACATTGTAACAAACACTTCACAACACAACCACCAGGTGACGCACATAGACACATGTAGCACAGGGCACTACAGCAGTAACATAACAGCTGCTATGGGGCCTGCAGTGTCAGGGGGCCCCGGCATCTGAGATAACACTAAAGAATGGAGGATGTGCACCATAATATACATATCATGCTGCTTATTGTACAGGATAATATGTATATAACAGTGCACATCATCCACAGTACACAGTATGAACCAGATAAGAAATGCCGGGGATGGTTCTGGTTATCACAACCATCATCATCACTCTTATCATCCTCATCACTCTCATCATTGTCATCACTCTTATCATCCTCATCACTCTCATCATTGTCATCACTCTTATCATCCTCATCACTCTCATCATTGTCATCACTCTCGTCATCCTCATTATTTTCATTGTCCTTCTCATCACCTCCATATTCCTCCTTTCATCTGCATCATCCTGTCCCTTTCTTCCCCCTCCTCATCACATATCACTGCACTACATTACTATATCCTGTACACTCAACAATACTGCAGCATTTCTCAGATATAATTCTAGGGTCCGGGAAGACATATTGTGTGACGCTGAGCTGCTCTCTGCCTCAAGCCGTCACCTTTGCATTCCAGGACGAGCTCACACAGACACTGACTTTCTGCCGGCAGCGTGAGGAGAGTAAAGCTACAGGCAGATAAGGTCTCTGTCCAGGGGAAAGGGAGGTACAGCAGAGCTGACAATGTACAGTATGTTATAGCTCAGATGTAGGACAAATGAAGTGTATAATTGTGTGTAATATGCATCTCATAGATCTCATCATCTCTGATCTGCCTCATTTCTCTTTCTATATGTCAGATACAAGTGAATGTTCAGAAGGTAAATTAAAGTGTAGATAACCCTGGACCCTGATAATCTAAGCACATTGTTAGCACACAGCAGCTCATAGCACAGAGGGATCATGAAGCGTCTGCTCAGAGAGACCCTGCTCACATTCTGGAATCTTACTGTCTTATGACAGGGGTCCTCTCTCTCTGCCTCCCTTATCACGGGGGTCTTCTCTCTCTGCCTCCCTCATCATGGGGGTCTTCAGTCTTTGCATCCCTTATCACGGGGGTCTTCAGTCTCTGCCTCCCTTATCATGGGGGTCTTCAGTCTTTGCATCCCTTATCATGGGGGTCTTCAGTCTTTGCATCCCTTATCACGGGGGTCTTCAGTCTCTGCCCCCCTTATCACGGGGGTCTTCAGTCTCTGTCTCCCTTATCATGGGGGTCTTCTGTCTCTGCCGCCCTTATCACGGGGGTCTTCAGTCTCTGCCCCCCTTATCACGGGGGTCTTCAGTCTCTGTCTCCCTTATCATGGGGGTCTTCTGTCTCTGCCGCCCTTATCATGGGGGTCTTCTGTCCTCCATGTGTGTTTGTCATCATGTAGATAACATGGATGACATTTTCCCATTCTTTGCCCGGACACATGAGATTTCTGGTTGAGTTTCTCTGCCCTTGAACGATCCTGTTATTATTGATACTTTTCAGTCTCCCCAGGCTCCCTGTGCCACCCTTGTCACCCCTGGGATGGATACCTGTATATTCTACACATGTGTGAACCTCCTGCTTATATTTTACTAAACTTATACCCTGCCTTTAAAATTCTATTCTGAGCTCACATCCCTGTGTATCCCCTGCTTATTCGGGGTCTGCAGTGTCTCCTCTGCTCAGGATTATAGATAAATAATTGACTGGATGGAATCTAATTTCAATTATTTGCTCATAAGAACAAATTGGGAAAGTGATTGATTATTACCAGGGAGGGTGATGGTTATACATATATATATATATATATATACAGATACTGAGGGGTTATACACTGTGGAGTGTATGGTAACATCCCTGGTGATCTAGGAGTATGTAAGGGTTTAAGGTAACATTATTAGCAGCTGCTGGTTTCGAGGCTTGGGTCATATCCTTTGTACATTGTGGCTTTGTGTGAGGACGTGTCTCTGGTGGCACGTGGCATGTTTTGGGCATTATTTGGCTCTATATTGGTGCAGTATGTGCTCATTGTGCCTGCTGCTTTCTAGGCGCTGCTTGGCATTGGTTCTATGTGGGCAGAGTAAGGCTCGGGGTAGATGACACCTATACCGCCATATAGGTGCCCTACGTGCTCCAATGATAAGAGGGGTCAGATTTGTTATGTGACTTCTACTTTTTATCATCCGCTCTATAATTTGGTACATTGGGTGTCCTTCAGAGGAGTCTGGGGGCATATTACAGCACATGTAGGAGGTGAGGTGCGGCGCCCCTACCTATTATGCCCAGTATAGGGGGAGACTTGAGGATCAGAGTCCCCTTTATTATCAGTGTGAATGTGCACCCAGTTTTCTCCCATCTCTGAGTTTTGGATCCTTGTTCCGCCCTGTGAGTCCTCCCCTCCTAGCACCACCCTTTATATGCCAGGGCCCTGTGACTGGGTGCAGGGAACGTTCCACTATTAGGCGTCTATTTCTGAGTTGCTCTTTAAGCATTTCCCTGTTCCCTCCTTGGAATGGAGCCGACACTTTGAGACGTCTCGGTGCGGTGCAGCGTCCCCCCCTCTCGGTGGAGTTACCGTGCCGCGCCGCCCAGCAGTGTCCTGACAACGGGACAGTCTGTTGAATCTGGAGCGTTCAGCGGCTCTCGGCTCGGAGACAACGTACGAAAATAAATATTCACTCAGGAAAAAAAAAAGTCAGATCTTTCCTCCGGAGCCTCGGAGCTTCGCTGTGTAAAGTTTCCGTCCAGGACACAATGATAGAGATTCCTCTGGCGTGCTCCGGATCCGTTATGTGTCCATGTCAGTGTTTTCTCGTCTTGTTGTTGTTGGTTGTTTGTTTAATAAGACATTTCCTCTCGGTTAGTGGAAGTTGAATCGTAAGAGGCTCCAGTAATTTTCCTCCTCCTCCCTCCCTGCTCTCTGGAACACTGTGAACTAAAAAAAAAAAAAAATCAGTGAGTTAAAGCGTGAAGCTATTATCAGAATCCTAGCCGGCCGCTCTCGGGAGGCTACTCGCAGCGTCACCGCCGGATGGGAAGCGGAGCGACCACCACCACGTCGCCGGTGAGTGGCTTTCAGGGTGCCCCTCCCCGGGGAGACGGACGGCAACAGGAGAGCCGGGTGCCAGCAGCCATCAGCGCTGAGCTCGCACTGTGCCGCCCGCTGCACTCAGTATAACATGTGCCCAGAGTTGGGTGACAGATCCCGATGCCTCCGGTGGGTGTCGGATTTGGCACGGCAAACAAGGTGCTGGTACTGAGAGCGGGAAATATGTGGATCCATCACTCCGAGTTTTATAACTGGCAGCCGTTCACGTCTCTCCCTCCGTTCCAAGCATTTGCCCGGCCAAGAGAGAGAGAGAGAGAAGCAGGAAAAAATCTACAGGGGAAGTATAGTTACTAGGAAAACGGGTTACGAGGAGTGATCCGAGGCCGAACCCCACCCCCCACCAGCTTCCTTGTGGTCCCACCCCCCCACTGTCGTCCTACTTTTGCTTTGTTTTTTTGGCTTTTTTTCTGCTTCTTAAGGCTTTTTTCCTCTGACCGTTGCTTTATCCTTCTATTTTTTTCCATATTTTTGCCTCCCTGGTGTCCCGTCCAGGCCCCCGGCGGTGCCAAGTGTGGATTGATCCCAGCAAGGGCCCAAGTCACAGTAAGCCTCGATTCTATTGCTGTATTGTGGATATGGTCTGGTGTAGAGTTTGTTGGTTTGTCTCGCCCCACGCCGGTCACATTCCTATGGGAAATACCGGGAAGACCGGAGATTTTTATTCCTGTTACTGTGTTCGGGAGCCAGGCAAGTCCCTCCTCCCTCAGCCCGGTCCGGTACTGGTCAGTGAGTGTTACCGGGTCTCGTCGTGTTCCAGTCTGATCCAGGCACAGTTTTTGTATTTGTTACTATTATTCTTTTAGATTCCTGCCTCATAATCCGACCCTTAAGTGTTTCTCCTCGTTGTATCAAATAAAGGCGGGAAAACTGACACATTAGAAATCCCAAGTATTGATCACCGGGTCTGGGATATTGGGATTTATTTTATTAGATTTTATTTTTAGATTTTTTTTCTAAAAAAAATCCAAAACTTGACATGTTGCACTTGATTTTGCACTATTGTCTCTATAAGAAGCTCCCGATCCTGGCGCTCGTAATGTCGTGTAATGACCCCCAATCCTGCTGATACCTAGAGACCGGTATTAGAGCGAGCGGTAGGAGTCCGAGGTGCACCCCAGGGTTCCCCCTAACATCAGGGGTTAATGAAAAACTTCAAAAGTTGTGACACACCTTCCAGAAGTCAGCGAGGAGCGGCCCAGACGTGGGATTTTTTTTTGGCTGATAACTTGTGAAATTGGCAGAATCAATGGCCGGAGACGTCATGAGACGCTAATACTAATGTCAGGAAACATGGGGAAAGGTCTAATGTCCTGAGAGGGAGGGAAAGAGGAAAATATCAATGAATAAATGACAATTATATGCCAAAGTTTATGTGTGTGATACAGTATAGAAACGTATATGAAATGTGTAAAAATACATTAAAATAGAAATAAAAATACAACCATAAAAGTAAAATACAAATTTATATAACATCTGACCAAATATAATAACAATAATATAAAGTGGAATTGTTGACATTGTACATAATATGATGCAATAATATACTAAAATATACAAAATAATCACTTATAGCTACATATTATATAATGTAGTAGAATTATAATCGGACGTTATGAGCTAATATTCCATTTACATACAGATTATTAGAGTAGCATCAAAAAAAACAAACATAAAATGTAACTGATAGGATATTGTCAGATTTTTTTTTTTTTTTAATAATATTTTTATTTTAAAATAAAAGCTTTGTACCAATATGTTGTGGGGAAAAAATGAATAAGACAAGACAAGATCTTATATCTGTATAGAAAATCAATGAAGTATAACAATAAACTGTTAATAAATGAATGATAAATATAATGAAGCTTAATGAAATAATAGAAATAAAAATATTTGTATAAAATTATGCAGAATTAAATATAGTTTATTAATATAATGTGAAACGTGTAGTTGTCATGTTGTCATCATAGTAATATAATAGGGATACTGTAGATATAAAATAAATGAAATATTATGCATACAATAACAATTTAGTATAATGCATAAAACACAATGTGATAATATAATATGACATAATAAACTAATGCAATGTATAGATCCAGTATAGTGATATAATGTAGTGCAGACACAGTACAATAATATTATTTTATATAACATATACCGGTAATATAGAATGTGATGATATTACTATAATAATGTGTAATAATATAATGTAGTGTAGTATAATGAAGGGTCCAGTGTAATGTATGATGTAATAATATAATGTAGTATAATGAAGGGTCCAGTGTAATGTATGATGTAATAATAACATGTAGGATAATGTAATATTACACATAATGTATAGATACAGTGTAATCATATAACCTGGTATAAGATATGATGTAGAATATAGTAATAACGATGTATTATATGTGTTGGGAGTAGAATATAAAGCCGTGATTCAGTGTCCTCGGGCACCTGCTGAGACCCTTTGGAGTCCTGGACACAGGGCACATTCCACTCTGAATGTCCTCCTGCCAAAAAATTAAGAAAAAAAATCCAGGGAAACTGTGCCGGCCTTATACCAGTGTCAGCGGAGGGGGCAGGAATGTCACCTGCTAGTGGCCCCCGGGGGCAGCTCCACTATAGTGACCAGTGTCATTCAGGACCTATAGAAATGCTGTAACATTGCAGGAGGGAGGCTACTAACCAATGGGAAGGGTAATACAAACCCAATGTAACCCCAGAATCCGGATAAGAGGAGCCCAGTCATGCAGAAGGAAAGGAATCGCATCTAGAAGACACTGAACCAGTAGGGAATGCCGTCAGATGTTTCTACAATGGTAACATGGCAGACACTGATCCAGCAAGGGATGTTGTCAGATGTGAGGGTATAATATGTGTGAATGCTGACAGCTAATGTATGTATCATGGTAAGGCAGACACTGAACCTGCAGGAGATGACAATGAGCTTCATGAAACACCTTAAGCTATACCTATTCACTTGTATTGTGCAGATACCAGACACTGAACCTGCAGGAGATGACAATGTGCTTCATGCAACACCTTAATGTCACTATTCACATGTATTATGCAGATACCAGACACTGAGCCAGCAGGGCATGATGGGAGCTTATGCAATCTGAGAGCTAAAAGGGAAGCAGCTAAAATAACGAATGCCCCTCCAGTTATGTCTACCATCAGTTCATAATGGGGCCCCTTTTCTGCTAGTGGACCTAAATTTGGAAGCCCCCATGGCTTTATTTCTAGGCATAGATTTAGGATGGGCCCGAGGATCCTCACTCCAGCACTGCACATGTTATGTGGCTGCATAACTTTTTGTGTACGGTGTAGTACCAGGCTCTGGACTGTAGGTGTCACTATGAGAAAGTTTCCTTACAGATGACCCTGCAGCAGGGACACCTACAGGCCAGGATCAGGTACTACACCAAGATACAACGAGCAGATGTGATGGATGTGAAGACGGAGAAGTTCTTACACATTGGAACGACTGATACATAAGTGTCCCGTTGTTTATAAATAAGCGGGTGACGTCACCCCTGAAGTATCCATGTTCTCTTTCTTAATGAGAATAAGACGCGATCGTTCCCAGCAGCTGGAGCGTCTTGGAGTCAAATTGATGGAAACTTCTCTTAATGGAAACATTGTAACAAAGAACAGATATATTTGCAATATCTCTGCTTGGTGTCAGAGAATGTGAAGGTTAATACATTCCAGCTGGGGGCGGTCAGCTCTCCCTGACCTGGGGGGCGACACACACACCGCGACCACTGCGTCCAGAGCCGCGCTAAAGGGGGGAAAACGCATCACATCCTGCGGCCACTGATGGATCTGTTACAGTGTATCAGTGCAGCCAGCTCATCTACAATACAAATGTATCCCATGTCCAAGAGTCCAGGGTGATGGCTACACTACCACATTGTAACAAATCCTCTCTCTGAGCAGGACTGGGGGGGGGGGGGGGTTATTTTGTACTCACTGACAACTCGTAGAAATTTTGGAAACAAGAGGATTGAAATAAATATTGTATATCAGTGTACAAGGCAGCCCCGACTCAAGGACACCCGACTTACAGACGACCCCTAGTAACAGATGACCTCTCTGCCCCCTGTGACCTATGTGCACCATGTGACCTCTGGTGACCTCTCTGGATGTTACTTTACTCCCAGGCTGCAATGATCAGCTGTCAGGTGTCTGTTATGAAGTTTTATTGATGATCCTTGTTCCCATGACAGCACAAAATGTTTGAAAGTGCAATTGTCACTGGGGCAAAATAAGTTTTATCTGGAGTTACAATTATAAAATATATCATTTCTATATACAAATTCAACTTAAAGGGGTTTTCCCACAAACACAAGTTAGGCCCTATCCACACTGATGAGACCCCTGCAGATCACGAAAACGAGGGGTGCGGTGGGGTCCCACGGCAGGCAATTTCCTGTCAGCTCCATAGAGATTAATCTCCATTCGTCTGACGGAATGACGAGGGGTCAGACGGAGGTACGTGGGACCCCACCGGACCCCTCGTTTTCGTGATCTGCAGGGGTCTCATCACTGTGGATAGGGCCTAGCTTGTGTTTTTTGGAAAACCAATTTAGGTAAGAACTTAAAGAACCTATCACGTATGTAACCCAGGGACTGCCTGTATATATTACATTGTATTTATGTGTAAATGGCTCCTCCCACTTGGACAATCCCTTTTTATTAGAAGGATGTCCTGATAATAACCTGATGGACCCCCGAGATCATCTGTGATCTCCAAAGCAATCCCAGCACAAGTCTCCTGTCTCCCTGCAGCACCTCTGCAGGGGAAGTGCAGTATTACACATTTTCCTGAGGTTCTGTGTCCTCCAGCACATGAAATGTGTTTTAGATGATGGACTAGTAGAATTTGCTTTGAAGATCCGTAACATTAGCAGGAAGCCAAATATTCTGCGGATCTCCTTGAGCTTCCCTCAAGCAGAGACAATCGCTTTATGGAGTTGTATGACCAGAGATGTGTATCCGTTATTATTGATATAGATGGGGCTTCCTTGAGGGCAGATCCTTGGAGTCCTATTCACTATAGGGCAGTCATGGGGACTAGTGGCAGCGCCCCCGGTGGCTGGACGCTGCGTCCCCTCCGGTCCAGACATCAGGTACATGATGATCTCCGCGCAGGTCTCCAGTATCGGACTCATCTCTTTTCTCCTGAATTTCCCTATTAGCCGATTTGTCAATAAAGCAAATTACATTTGTTCTGGTTAAAAATTAATAGTTGTTGATCCGGTGTCAGAAGTCGGAGGAGAAATTATAACTCTTTTCCCGGCGGGGCTTGGGGTAATGTGTAGAGTCACGAAACCTGCTCCTCACCCACGTCCGTCATCCACAGGAGACCCCGGAGATCTGCCGCATTATAATAGGACAAATACACGGCACAGCCTGAGATTGTCCCCCGGGGGCCGGGGACACTTATAATCCCATCATATCCGAGCTAATTGCAGAGTAATGGCCGCCTCTCCATGATGGACGGGGCGAGGCGTCTGCCCCCACCGGCTCCGTGCACAGGAGCAGAATTCTGCCGCAGCTCTCGGAGGGTTTAGTGTAATCCATGGACATTTATGTAAGAAAATCATCATCTGTGCGGAAATAGCCAAATCAGGAAGTTCTAGTGATTTCTCTTACATCATGCAATAAACCCAGAGGGGGCACTTCTGTTTTATACCTCCTCAAGACCTGCCACCTCTGCCTGTCACCCCTCTCTTTTCAGGGAACCCCCTGCAGACACAGCGCCCAGTAAGGAACATGAAGTGGCTGCACCTCGCCACCAGGATTGAGGGAGGGAAAAGTCTTATGCGGGTTTATACGCATTACACATTTTATTAAGAAGTAAATTTCCTGTGCAGCGTCTGTGCCGTGCTCCAATTGATCCATCAGGGGCCCCATTTATAGCTTCAGGGCAATAATGTCACAGTCCATTTCCATTTATTTTACATGTACAGAGTTAGATGAGGCTTATTATCTGCAGGACACTTTGTACTTCCCAGTGGCACCATGGAATATTCAATGGAATGTACTGGGAAGATAGAAACAATTCATTCCAAATGCTGCACAATTCACAAAATGAAAAAATTAAAATATTTCCACCTCCACATTTATGCTTTGGGTCAGTACAATCCTGTAGAAGTTATATAGGTTCAGTTGTGTGTTTACATCTCTCCCCACACATCGCCCCATGTTTACATCTCTCCCCACACATCGCCCCATGTTTACACCTCTCCCCACACATCGCCCCATGTTTACACCTAAGACCTCTCCCACACATTCGCCCCATGTGTAAACCTCTCACCCACAATCGCCCCCATGTTTTACACCTCCCCACAGCATCGCCCCTGTTTACCCCGGCTCCTCCCCACACATCGCCCCATTTTACACCTCTCCCCCACCATCGCCCCATGTTTACACCTTTCCCCCCACATCGCCCCATGTTTTACACCTTTCCCCACACAATCGCCCGCATGTTTACACCTCTCCCCACACATCGCCTCATGTTTACACTCTCCCCACACATCGCCCCACGTTTACACCTGCTCCTCCCCCCAACATCGCCCCATGTTTACAACTCTCCCCACACATCGCACCCATGTTTACAACCTCTCCCCACACATCGCCCCATGTTTACCCTCTCCCCACACGCGCCCCAATTTTACACCTCTCCCCACACAGCGCCCCTGTTTTACAACCTTCCCCACAAATCGCCCCAGTGTTTACACCGTTTTCCCCACACTCGCCCCTGTTTCATACACCTCTCTCCCACACCTCGCCCCCATTTTACACCTCCCCCACCATCCCCCTGTTCACACCTCGGCTCATACAGACAGCCCCATGTTTAGACCTCTCCTCCACAACCCCCTCCTGGGCACAGTTTAGCCCCTCAATATTCTCCTCCCCTCACTTCTGCTCATCGGCTGGACATTTCTCCTGTGTTCCATGGGATCATCGTTTCTTATTTCCAGGTCCTTTATCCTGAGGTGTAGGAGATGTAATTTCTTTGTAGTAATACCTTAGTTATACTCTCTTCGGTCGCAGGACCTTATGATGTCTTTCAGGACCTGCAGGCAATGCGTTTATGCTCAGTGTGCCCATTTTTTTTCAGCCCACCAAGATGCCGTCTCCATATTCAGGAAAGGTTGGTCTCCCTTATCCTCATGGTAATGCCAGGTCCTCCCCATGTTTGCGCCATGTCCCCCTTTTGGCGCCAGGTCTCCCCGTGTTGGTGCCAGTCTCCCCGTGTTGGGCCCTGTTCCCCCGTTGGTGCCCTGTCTCCCCTGTTGGTGCCTGTCTCCCCTTGTTGGTTGTCCAGGTCTCCCCGTTTGGTGCCAGGTCTCCCGTGTTGGTGCCAGGTCTCCTCCCCGTGTTGGTGCCAGGTCTCCGTCCCCATGTTGTGCCAGGTCTCCTCTGTTGGTGCCAGGTCCTCCCCATGTTGGGTGGGTTCCAGGTCCACCCCGTGTTGGTGCCAGGTCTCCCCGGTTGTTGCCCAGGTCTCTCCTCCCCGTGTTGGTGCCTGGCTCCCCTGTTGATGTGGCACACAGTGTTCTTCATGTTGCACACAGGTTCTTCATGTGGATTGCCCGGTTGTTATGCGTGGCACACAAGTTCTTCATGTTGGCATCACAGTTCTGTCATGGTGACCCCGGTTCTGATCTTCATGTTGGCAAACAGTTCTCATTGGGATCCCGCACCTTGCTGGCTCAGTTGCTCTGGATGCTATGCTATTATGCACTTCTCTGTGGATGTCCCGCACTCTTCATGTTGGACCACAGGTTCTTCTGGGGATTGGCCCGCAACTCTTCATCGTTATGGCGACGAGGTTCTGCCTCCGTGTGGATGCCCGGTTTCTTCAGTGTTGGCTCAATGTTCTCTTCCTGTGGCTGCCCGTGTGTCTTCCTATCTTGGCAACAGAGTCTTCGTGGAGCCCGGTTACTCTTCATGTGGCACAGACGGTTCTTCTGTGGATCCCGGTGACTTCATGGTTGACACAGGTTCTCCTGTGGATGGCCCGAGGTTGTCTTCATGTTGGCCACAGGTTCTCATGTGGATCCCAACCTTCTCTTGGACACAGGTTCTTCTGTGGACTGTCGGTGTCTTGCATGTTGGCACACAGTTCTTTCATGTGGATGCCAGGGTCCCTTGGCACAGTTCTCATGAGGATGACGTCTTATCTGCACACAGTTACTTCCTGTGGATTGCCTCAGTTTCTCATGTGGGCACACGGTTCTTCATGTTGATTGCCTGCACTCTTCAGTTGGCACACAGGATTCTTCTTGTGGATGCCGCGTTCTTTCATGTTGGACACAGGGTGTCTTAGCGTGGATTGCCTCGTTCTTCATGTTGGCACACAAGTTTCTTCATGTGATGCGCGGTCTCTTCACTTGGCACCCAACGAGGGCTTCCTGTGATGAGCACCTCTTTCATGTTGGCACACGTTTCTCATTGGTGCTTAGCCATCTTTCCTGTGGCAACGTCTCTGTGGCCTGCACTCTTCATGTTGGCAACAGGTTCTTATGTGGGATGCCGGTCATTTCATTTGGCAACCAGGTTTGCTGTCGTGATGCCTGCACTCTTCATGTTTGGCACAGAGTTCTTTCCTGGGGCTGCCCCGTGCTTCAGGTTGGCACAACAGTCTCAGGGTGCTTTCATGTGGCAACAGGTTCAATGGGAGTGCACACGGTGTCTTCATGTTGGCCATCACGGTTTCTTCAGGTGACGATGCCCGTTTTGATTCATGTTTGGCACACAGTTTCTTCATGTGGATGCCGGAGTGATCATCAGTTGGCACCGAGGTTCTTTCTGTGGAGCCCGGTGTTTCTTCATTTTGGCACAGAGGGTCTTCATGTGGATGCCCGGGGTCTTCAGGTTGGCACACAGGTTCTTATGTGAGGCCCGGGTTACTTGGACCTTCTTCATGTTGGCACCAGGTCTTCATGTGATGCCGCGTCGTTGAATTCTTCATGTGTGGCAACAGGTTCTGTGCAAAACGTTGTGTAGGCCCAGTTTATTAGGCCAGTCTTCGTGGATGCCCGGGGGTCTCATGTTGGCAGCACAGGTTTACTTCATTGTGATGCACCGGTTGTATTCATGTGGCACACAGGTCTTTTCTTGGATGCCCGGTGCTCTTCATGTGCCTTCAGTTCTTAATGTGGATGCCCGGGCTATGTGGGCCACTCTCATGTGATGACTACCGGGTTCGTCGTTCCAGTCTAGTGGATGCCCGGTGCTTCTTACTGTTGGCACACAGGGTCTTCAGTTGAGACATGGTCCTCCCCGGAAAAGCCGTAGACGTCTCGGCTCGTGTTATACGGTTTCATGCAGTGAACATCTGCTCGCCTCTCTCCGGTCTATCCGAGATATTATGAACCTTGTAATGATGACTGGTGTGTGGACTGATGCGTCTCTGCTGCTGTGTTTCGAGTCTTTGGCTGCAGGGTTCTGGTCTGTGTTTGGGCTGTGTGGAAGAGGTGTCTGAGGGCCTACAGCTCTTGTTCGGTGAATAATTTTGCAACACTTAGTAATGTGTAAAGGCTGCGGCACGTGGCGGCAACGGCGGTCAGCACGGCTAGCCCTAGTTTAACCCTGACTTTCTATGTTCCGTCAAACTCGGAAAAACATAAAACACGTCAAGCGCACAGACGTAAAAACCATTCACGGACAGAAAAACAGCGTGGAAGTCATAGACAACATTCCAAATCCTGCTCCTGGAACAAGATAGTTATATTTTGCAAATTCATGTTTCAAAACAACAACTTTCTGCTGATGTTATCTTTTCGGGATAGGAGCCCCCTCTCCATGGCACAATCCCCATGTGTCACATGATAAATCGCATAGTGTTTCCCCTGGAGACCCCGTAGTGATCCCTAAAAAACCTGCAGGAAACCTCGTCAGCAAAAGTTCCCTGCAGCACTCCCCTGGTGAGATTGAGTATTAACAATTCCAGTTCCATCCTGGGTTGTCCTCCATAGGCAGTCAGGAGAGATTCCTCCAGAGCAGGAGACTCTCCTATACTACGCTCCTCTCATGGCCGGGAGATCCTGCACTGAGGCCTTCCTTCACATTATTCACTCCCCTATGACTATAGGGTCCGATCCTTTAGGGAGGTCACCATAGAAGTGATCATATTTGTAGGGGTTTAGAGGGTGATCAAGCTGCGAAATCCCTGCAGGTAGTCTAGAGTGACTAGAATATTTCTCACTCCGCACTCACCATAGGGGGAGCTCGTGTATACACTTTGTACAAATGAATGCGAAAGCCTTCTGAGCAGCCTCCCAGTGGTGGCTGCAGGTATAGTGTTCTCGTCCTATACTACTGTTAGTGATGTCTTACAGCTATGGGGTCGTTCCTAGTTCGTTTGGAATTCTTTGTAAATTGACTGCTTTCTGACCTTTCTCTTTGTCCTGAACTACTAAAAAACTAAACTTCTCAGCAGTCCGAGTATCTGTCCTGAGGTCAGCTCTGGTGCAATCATAGAAGCTCCTTCATCCTGCTGAGAGTTTGTCTACAATGTATCGTGCAGTCATGTGTCGACCTAAAGCTAGGCTGATTACTGGATTGGTATATCAAGACACAACTGTAGCAAAAGTCTTCTGCAGTGGGAATATTTAGAGGGGGGGGGTGGGGTTTGTAATTTTTGATAAAGAGGTGTTATAATTGCAAAAAAAAATGTACAAGATTTTAACACTATTAACCCTCGTCTATTTCCAGACCAGACAGTGAGATCCAGTAGTTGCTGGGCACCCACTGGACTCAATTCACTGCTTCACTCTGAGCCAGGAGTACTAGAGGTCCAGTAATTAAGTGCAGTATTCACGGACCAGTAAGTGGGGGGGGGTCGGAGCTGAACCAGCGTGAACAGAGCCGCCCAATGCTGTGCTCAGGTTTCCTCTCGCACACGATTCCTATAGATAGGGACGGTGAGATGGGGGACCCCCTGCAACTATGGATGGAGACTTTGTCCTTGGACGCGTGGGGTCATTGCTGGATGTGGAGAGCCGGGCTGTGCGCAAGTGTCCTCTCTCTCCAACACAATTCCTATAGATAAGTGCGGTGAGATTGGGGGATCCCCCCCTGCACGATGGCTGGAGCAGCTTTGTCCTTGGAGCGTGGTCACTTCCTGTATGTGGATGAGCCTGGCTGTGCTCAGGTTCCCCTCTCTCCACCAGATTCCTATAGATAGGGGTACGGTTGAGAGTTGGGGACCCCTGCACTAGGGATGGAGGCAGCTTTTTCCCTTGGAGCAGTGGTCTGCCTGGATGTGGAGGGAGCCGGGCTGTCTCAGGTGTCCTCGCTCCCCACAGAGTCCTATAGATAAGGGGTGTGAGGCTTGGGGGACCCCCTGCACTATGGATGGAGCAGCTTGTCCTTGGAAGCAGTGGTCTGCTGTATGTGGAGGTACCGTGCTGTCTCGAGTGTTCCTCTCCACGCAGTTCCTAATAGATAAGGTGTGGTGGGATTTGGGGACCACCCTGCACATGGAATGGAGCACTTTGGCCGTGGAGCAGTGGTCATGCCTGGGATGTGGAGAGCCGGGCTGTGCTCAGTGTCCCTCTCCGCACAGATTCCTATTTAAGTGGGGGCGTGAGGATTTGGGACCCCCCCTGCCTATGGATGGAGCACTTTGTCCTTGGGCAGTGGTCATAGCTGGATGTGGGAGAGCCGGGCTGTGCTCAAGTGTCCCTCTCGCCACACAGATTCCTATAGTAATGGGGCGTGAGATTTGGGGACCCCCTGCACTATGGATGAGCAGCTTTGGTCCTTAGGAGCAGTGTCATGCCTGTATGTGGAGGACGGGCTTTGCTCAGGCTCCCTCGCAGTCCTATTCCTATTGGATAAGGGTGTGAGGATTGGGGACCCCCTGCACTATGGTTGGACGAGCTTGTCCTGAGCGTGGTCATCCTGGATGTGAGGAGCCCGGCTGGCTCAGTGGTCCTCAGATGCCGCACAGATGCCTATAATAGGGGGGGCGGTGAGGAGATTTTGGACCCCCTTCACTATGGATGGAACGCTTTCCGTGGGCAGTGGTGCATGTTTGGATGTGGGAGATCGGCTGCTCAGGGTGTCCTCACTCCGCACAGCATTTCCTATAGATAGGGGGGCGGGTGAGGATTTGGGGGGACCCCCTCACTATGATGGAGCGCTTTTGGTCCTGGAGCAGTTGGTCTTCCTGGATTTGGATTTAGCGTCTTGCTCAGTTGTCCTCTCCGCACAGATCCATTTAAGGGGGCCGTGATGATTTGGGACCCCTGCCTTGGGGACATCTTTTGTCATGGAGCAGTGGTCTTGCCTGGATGTGGAGGAGCCGGGCTGTTGCTCAGGTGTCCTCCTCCCACAGATCCCTATAGGAGCAGGGGCGTGGAGATTTGGGGGACCCCCTGCACTATGATGAGCTGCTTTGTCCTTGGACAGTGGTCATGCCTGGATGTGGAGGAGCCGGGCTGTGCTCAGGGTCCCATCAGCACAGATCCTATAGTAGGGGGGCGGTTAGGATTGGGGACCCCCTCACTAGGATGGATCATCTTTGTCCTTGGAGCAGTGGGCATGCCTGCTGTGGATGAGCCAGGCGGGGCTCAGGTGTCCTCTCCACACAGATTCCTATAGAAATACAGGGGGCGTGAGGATGTGGGGACCCCCTGCACTATGATAGAGCTGCTTGTCCTTGAAGTCAGTTGGTCATCCTGATGTGGAGTACCGGGCTGTGCTCAGTGTCCCTCTCCTCCGCACAGATCCTATAATCATGGGGCATGAGATTTGGGGACCCCCTGCACTATGGATGGAGCGGCTTTGTCTTGGGCATGCATGTTTGGATGTGGAGGAGCCGGGCTATGCTCAGTGTCCTCCTTTCTCCGCACAGATTCCTATAGATAAGGGGGCAGTGAGGATTTGGGGGGACCCCCTGCACTATTGATGGACTGCTTTGTCCTTGCGAATGGTCCTGCCTGGAGGTGTAGAGCCGTTCTGTGCTCAGTGTCCTCCCCCTCCCCGCTCAACAGATTTCCTATAGATAGGGGGGGACTGGAGGATTTGGGGACCGCCCTGCCTATTGATATGGAGCACTTTGTCCTTGGAGTCAGTGGTCATGCCTGGATGTGGAGGAGCCTGGGCTTGCTCAGGTGCTCTCTCCGCCACACAATCCTAGATAAGGGGTCGGTGAGGAGTTGGGGACCCCTGCACTATGGATGGACAGCTTTTGTCCTGGAGCAGTGGTCATCATGCTGATGGGAGGAGCCGCTGGTTGCTCAGGTGTCTCTCTCCACACAGATTCCGATAATACGGGCGTAGGATTGGGGACCCCCCTGCCTATGGCTGGAGCAGCTTGTCCTTAGGAGCATGGCTTGCCTGGATGTGGGAGACCGGTCTGTGCTCATGTGTCCCTCTCCGCACAATTCCTCGATACAGGGGTGGTGAGGGATTTGGGAACCCCTGCACGATGATGAGCAGCTTTGTCCTTGAGCAGTGGTCACAGCCTGGATGTGAGGAACCGTGCTGTGCTCGGTGTCCTCTTCCGCACAGATCCTAGAATAGAGGGTGGTTGAGATTGGGAACCCCCCCCTGCCTCAGTGAGGAGCAGCTTTGTCCTTGGAGCAGGTTCTGCCGGAGTGGAGGAGCCGGCTGTGCTCAGGTGTCCTCTCAGCACAGATCCTATGATATAGGGGCGGGTGAGGATTGGGGACCCCGGCACTATGGATGGAGCAGCTTTGTCCTTGGACAGTGGTCATGCCTGGATGTGGAGGCCGGGCGTGCTCAGTGGCCTCTCCACCCAGTTCCTGATGATAAGGGGGCGGTGAGGATTTGGGGACCCCCTGCACTATGGATGGAGCGGTCTGAGCTTGTCCTTGGAGCATGGTCATCCTGGATGTGGAGGAGCGGGCTGTGCTAGGTGTCCTCTCACCGCACAGATTCTATTGATACGGGGGCGGTGAGGATTTGGGGACCCCCCATGCACTATGGATGGAGAGCTTTGTCCGTGGAGCAGTGGTCATGCCTGGAGTGGAGGAGCCGGCTGTGCTCAGGTGTCTCCGCCGCACATATTCCTATAGATAGGGGGCGTGAGGATTGGGGACCCCCTGCACTATGGATGAGCAGCTTTTCCTTGGAGCAGTGGCATGCCTGGATCGTGGAGGGCCGGGCTGTGCTCAGGTGTCCTCTCCGCACAGATTCCTAATGAAGGGGAGCCGTGAGGTTGGGGACCCCTGCACATGGATGGAGCAGCTTGGTCCTTGGAGCCGTGGTCATGCCGGATGTGAGGGAGCCGTGCTGTGCTCAGGTGTCCTCCCACAGATTCCTATGATAAGGGTGTCGTGAGGATTTGGGGACCCCCTGCACTACGGATGGACGCGCTTTGTCCTTGGAGCAGTGGTCAGCCTGGATGTGGAGGAGCCGGGCTGTGCTCAGGTGGTCCCTCGCCACGATTCCTATTGAGATGGGTGCGGTTAGGCAGTTTGGGACCCCTGCAGCTATGGATAGCATCTTTGTCCTTGGCAGTGGTCATATGCCTTGATGTGGAGGACGGGCTGTGTCAGGTGTCCCTCCACACATATTCTTAGATAGGGGGCGGTGAGGACTGGGGGGACCCCTGCACTATGGATGAGCAGCTTTGTCCTTGGAGCAGTGGTCATGCATTTGGATTGGAGGAGCCGGGTGTGATCAGGTCCTCTCCACACAGATTCCTATTGATAGGGGGGCTGGTGAGTGATTTGGGGACCCCCTGCCACTAGGATGGAGCAGCTTTGTCCTGGAGCAGTGGTCATGCACGATGTGGAGGAGCCGGCTTTGCTCAGGTGTCCTCTCTCCGCACAGATTCCTATTGATAGGGTGGCGGTGAGGATTTGGGGACCCCCTGCACTTGGGGAGGAGCAGCTTTGTCCTTGGAGCAGTGGTCATGCCTGGATGTGGAGTGAGCCGGAATTGCTCAGGTGTCCTCTCCACACAGATTCCTATAGATAGGGTAGGCGGTGAGGATTTGGGGACCCCCGCCTATGGATGGATTCTTTCTTTGTCCTGGAGCAGTGGTCATGTTTGATGTGGAGGAGCCAGCTGTGCTCCAGGTGTCCTTCTCCACACAATTCTATAGTAAGGGGGCGGTGAGGATTTGGGACCCCCTGCACTATGGATTAGCAGCTTTGTCCTTGGAGCAGTGGTCAGTGCAGGAATGTGAGAGCGGCTGTCTCAGGTGTCTCTCCGCACATGATTCCTATAGATAGGGGGGCGTGAGGATTTGGGACCCCTGCACTATGGAGGAGCTGCTTTGTCCTGGGGCAGTGGTCATGCTTGGATGTGGAGGAGCCGGGCTGTGCTCAGGTGTCCTCCCCACGATTCCTATGATAGGGGGCGACCCGTTGAGGATTTGGGGACCCCCTGCACTATGATGGAGCGCTTTGTCCTTGGGGCAGTGGTCATGTTTGGATGTGGAGGAGCCGGCTGTGCTCAGGTGTCCTCGCCCACAGATTCCTATAATAGGGGGGCCGGTGAGGCCTTGTGGGACCCCTGCACTTGGATGGAGCAGCTTTGTCCTTGGAGCAGTGGTCATGCCTGGATGTGGCAGGAGCCGGGCTGTGCTCAGGTGTCTGCTCCGCACAGATCCTATAGATAAGGGGGCGGTGAGGATTGGGGGACCCCTGCACTATGGATGGAGCAGTTTGTCCTTGGAGCAGTGGTCATGCTCTGGATGTGGAGAGAGCGGGCTGTGCTCAGGTGTCTCTCCACACAGATTCCTAGATAAGGGGGCGGTGAGGATTGGGGACCCCCTGCCTATGGATGGAGCAGCTTTGGCCTGTGAGCAGTGGTCATGCCTGGATGTGGAGGAGCCGCGCTGTGACAGGTGTCCTCTCCACAGATTCCTATTAGATAGGGGGCGGTGAGGAGTTTGGGGACCCCCTCACTATGGTAGCAGCTTTGTCCTTGGGCAGTGTCATGCCTGATGTGGGAGACGGGTCTGTGCTCAGGTGTCCTCTCCGCACACATCCTAGAGAGTCAGGGGGCGGTGAGGATTTGGGGACCCCCTGCACTATGGAGGAGCCCTTTGTCCTTGGAGCAGTGGTCATGGCACGGATGTGAGGAGCCGGGCTTGCTAGGTGTCCTCCGCACAGATTCCTATAGATACGGGGGCTATGGAGGATTGGGGACCCCTGCACTATGGATGGAGAGCTTTGTCCTTGAACGTGGTCATGCCTGGATGTGGAGGAGCCGGGCTTGCTTAGGTGTCCCTCTCCACCAGATTCCTTATAGATAAGGGGCGGTGAGGATTTGGGGGACCCCCTGCAACTAGGATGGAGCAGCTTTGTCCTCTGGAGCATGGATCATGCCGGGTGGTGGAGGACTCGCGGCCTGTGACTCAGCAAGCGTCTTTCGGGTGATTCACCTTTAGCTGGCGCGGCTTGTATTAGCACATCATCACTTAACAGTATGTTTTATATCATTTGTTGCGTCATAATTACATTGTTGGGCGTTTGTCGCACATGTCGAGCCCTTCGCGGCTGTTCGTTAGGTGTTATCCCTCCACAATAATGTGTTCACCGAGATCGAAACATAATCATATCTACCAGGAACCTTCCCGCCACGAGTGCGATAAGGCGAGCGCGCGCACATCACAGCAATTTCACCCGGCACGGTGTTAGCGAGAATAAGGATTATCCGCTGCTGTACTAGTGACTAGGCTTCTCTCTCGCCGCCGCTTAAAAAACTAAACGGAGGAGAACGCATTCACTATCTACTGCCAGAGGGAGACCGGCATGCCCTGTACATGTAGTGTATCAGTCTCACGCGTTCCTGCTGCGCCATGTCCGTATGACTAGAGGGTATCAGCCGCTGCTCCTCACATGCTGTGCTCTCTGCAGCTAGTTTTATGTCCCAGACTAGTATATGTGATTCAAACATTAACTATATTAGTCAGCAGAAAGACGGTGATTATGATTTTATATGTCAGCAGCGTTGGAGCTCTCCAGTTCACTCACTGTGCGCTGCTGTGCCTCTGCGCCCAGTGAGAGGTATGGACCCTAGAGAGAGTTAATCAGACAGCCGCCTCACAGCTGCCTCTCCGACTCAGGTAGGGACTTAGGGGTTTGATAGACAGCCTCTACACTGTTTGCCCTCGCTCTAGCAGCCATGTCGTGAGGTAGGACCCTTAGAGAGAGTGTAATCCAGACAGGCTCCGTCCCTCACATGCTGTGCTCTTGTCTCTCTCTGCATCCAGGTTGGTAAGGTATGGACCCTAGAGAGAGTGTGTAATCAGACGACTTCGCTCCTCACGCGTGCTTAGCTTTGCTGCTCTCTGCAGCCAGTGTAAGGTATGGACCTACTATGAGAGAGGTGTGTAGAGACAGCTCCCGTCTCCACACTGCTGTGCTCTGTGCTCTCGCTAGCCGAGTGTAAGCGCTCAGGGTACCTATTCGAGAGAGGTGTACATCAACAGCTCCGTCTCACACTGCTGTGCCGTCTGTGTCTCTGCGCCAGTATGTGTTGTGATCCCTAGATAGATTCTGAATGGACGTCCTCCACCACTTGCCGTCTAACTGTAGTTGTCAGCAGCTGAAGGTATACCTAGAGAGAGGTGTACTCAGTACAGTCTCATACCCAGGATGTGCTTTTTCAGTGTCCTCATTCAAGCCAGTGAAGGGTATGGACCCTAGAGGAGATGTTATCGACCGCTGGTTCCCTACACTTGCTGTGCTCTCTGCCACCAGTGTATGGTCTCTGTGTGTGTGTTGATCAAACCTCTTTGAGCAGACAACTGTGGAATATGGATTTATGATCCAGGCTTGTCAGGCATTCTCTTGGCGGTCTCCTGTGTCCTTATCGCAGTGTTGCCTAGAAGTTTGCTGGTTGTATAAGCTCAGCAACTGTTTCTTCATTTATTTCCAGTGATATAAGTGCTAGCAGAGTGAATTAGACTTTGTCGTATGTGTGTTAGTAGTCAGCAGGTGCTAAGATCTGAATTAATTCCAGTTTTACACCGTCGCTACAACTACTACTGGATGTGTCTTATTTTCCAATTTCCTCTCCGTTCTGTGTCTGTCACATGCTAATTGGAAAAAGACATACCGTCCCATGCATGTCTAAGGACCGAGAGTCTGCATAAGGTCACTTCATCAAGTTCTCATATTTTCAATGGGACTCTAGAGAGCATCAGCACAGTGTGAGGACCTCACCCCCTCTAGAGCACTAATATACACACGTCTGTTGCTCTACTAACACATACAGCACTAGATATGATTGCATATCTCTCCAAGGACTAGTGTATACATACCTTGGCTTCAGTAGGCCACAGAGCATCTAGCAGTGTGAGCAACACAATCTGAAATCCACTTGGATAATTTTACAATCCGGAATAAATACCTATCATCACAGTTCTGTGCTACGACATACATACGGACCAGCGTCTGAATTCCACATTCTCTCCGGACAATACCTAAACCCCGGCTGCAAATTGTATCTTCTGCTTACACTTTTTTCTGCAGGTTCCCTTTAATAATTAGGCCATCTCATTTATATCAGAGCTGGACTAGCACCTTTGATAGTATACATGACTAACAATGCACACAATATGAAGTGGCTGGATAACAGAGAGTGGCCATCAGTTCGGTGCCTGAATGCGTCGAATCCATTCGCTGGTGTGGTCAGTGGTAGCTCCTTTTCCCTCACAGCTGAGGTTTTCCGTTTAGTGATGATCCGTCTGTCTGGTGAGCCTGCCAATCCTGCATGAGTGACATATCTCTCAATGCTGCGTCTTGTTACACATCGTACAGTAGCAGGGTAAAATGTTTTCAGTCTTGAACCTACACGTTCCACAGTAGATGTATCCGATTGTTGTCATTGTAACAAGGATTTTTTAAGCACTTGGGTTGTAACAATCTTGAAATGGACTTCTAGATTTTTTGTCATACCTCTGAACCATTTCAGACTACGGTCGTACCCGCCCCTGACCTACCGTTCGGTCCGATCATGATTCGTTACCGTTCGCCGTTGACAGATGAGGCGCAGAGGCCGTGTTCCTTGCCAGCCCGATCTACTGTAACTAACCTACACTGCCCCCCGGAGATCGAGCAAGCTGCTTAGACATGACTATCACAGCCCAGTGTGATTCAGGAAAACCATCCCCAGCTCTCTCTCTCCGAAGCAGCCGCCATCTCATGGCTCACAGCATCATCGGCCGTATTCCACACCTGTAGACGTAGCACATCCATGGAACCCAGCAGCCGTTCATGTTGGCACACAGGTTCTTCCTGTGGATGCCCGGTGTCTTCATGTTGGCACAGAGGTTCTTCCTGTGGATGCCCGGTGTCTTCATGTTGGCACAGAGGTTCTTCCTGTGGATGCCCGGTGTCTTCATGTTGGCACACAGGTTCTTCATGTGGGACCCCTCGTTTGCTGATCTGCGGGGTCTCATACCTGTGGATAGGGCCTAGCTGTGTTTTTTGGAAAACCATTTAGGTAGGACTTAAAGAACCTATCACGTATGTAACCCAGGGGGAGCTGCCTGTATTATTTACATTGTACTTATGTTGTACATGGCTCCTCCCACTTGGACAAATCCCTTTATTAGGAGATGTCCTGATAATAACCTGATCGGTTGCGGACCCGCCGATACATCTGTGATTCCCAAACCAATCCCCGCACAGTCCTCCTGTCTCCCCTGCAGCACCTCCGCAGGGGGAAGCAGTCGATCACATTTTACTGGAGGTCTGTGTCCTCCAGAGAATGTTGTTTTATGAGGTGGGACTGTAAGAAAAAAAATTTGCTTTGAACGATACTAAACTTAGCAGGAAGCCAAATTTGCTGCGGATCTCCTTGGAGCTTCCCTCAAAGCAGAGACCAATCGCTTTATGAGTTCGATGACCAGAGATGTGTACCTGCATTATGAGTATAGATGGGCTTCCTGAGGGCAGATCCTTGGAGTCCTATGTCACATTAGGGCAGATGGGGACTAGTGGCAGCAGCCCCCGTGGCTGACGCGGCTCCCTCCGTCCAACATCAGCTACATTGATGATCTCACGGCAGGCTCGGCATTCGGGACTCATCTCTTTTCTCATGAATTTCCCTTATTCGTCCGACTTGTCACATAAGCAATTACATTTGTTCTGTGTTACAAAGATTAATACAGTTGCTTGATCCGTAAGGTGTCAGAAGTATCGAGAGGAGAAATATAAACGTACTTCTCCCGGCGGGGCTTGGGGACTAATGGTGACTAGTCCGAAACCTGCTCCTCACCCCCACGTCGCGTCATTCCACAGGGAGGACCCCGGGCGAGTCTGCCCATTATATAGGGCAAAATACACGGCACAGCCGATGATAGGGGCCCCCGGGGCCGGGGACACTTATAAATCCCACCATATCCGAGCTAATGAGAGTAATGGCCGCCTCTCCCATGATGACGGGGCGAGCGGGTATTGGCCCCCACCGGCTCCGTGCACAGACAGATTCTGGCCAGCAGCTCTCGGAGGGTTTGTGAATCATGGCAGTTATGTAAGAAGAAAATTCATATGCTGTGCGGAAAGGAGGATAGCCAATCACGGATAAGTGTCTAGTGGTTTCTCTTACATCAGTGCCAATAAATAGAGTGGGCACTTCTGTTTTATACCTCATAAACCTCCAACCTTCACGGTTTCCTGGTTTCACCCCTCTCTTGTCAGGGAACCCCCTGCAGTACACAGCGCCCAGTAAGGAACAATGAAAGTGGCCTGCATCCTCGCCACCAGGGGGGATTTGAGGGAGGGAAAAGTCTAATGCGGGTTTATACGCATTACACTTTTCTTAAGAGTAACATTTTCCTTGTTGCAGCGTCTTTGCCGTGCGCCCATTATCCATCAGGGGCCACCATTATAAGCTTCAGGGCAATAGTGTCACAGTCCAATTTCCATTATGTTACATGTACATAGGTAGATGTGCTTATTAATCTGCAGAACCTTGTACGTTCCCAGTTGCACATGGAATTTCATGGAATGTCTGGAAGAGAAAATGCATTCCAAATCTGCAGCAACAATTCCAAATGGAAAAAATTGAAAATTTGTCCGTCCGCCTCCACATTTATCGTTGGTCCGTACAAGCCTTAAGAAGTTTAGGAGGGCAGTTGTGTTTACATTCCTCCCACCCAAGTCGCCACCCTGTTTACTCTCTCCTCTCTCCCCACACATCGCCCCATGTTTACCCTCTCCCCCCACATCGCCCCATGTTACACCTTGTCCCCCACACATCGCCCCCATGTTTACAAAGACCTCTCCCACACATTCGCCCCATGTGTAAACCTCTCACCCACAATCGCCCCCATGTTTTACACCTCCCCACAGCATCGCCCCTGTTTACCCCGGCTCCTCCCCACACATCGCCCCATTTTACACCTCTCCCCCACCATCGCCCCATGTTTACACCTTTCCCCCCACATCGCCCCATGTTTTACACCTTTCCCCACACAATCGCCCGCATGTTTACACCTCTCCCCACACATCGCCTCATGTTTACACTCTCCCCACACATCGCCCCACGTTTACACCTGCTCCTCCCCCCAACATCGCCCCATGTTTACAACTCTCCCCACACATCGCACCCATGTTTACAACCTCTCCCCACACATCGCCCCATGTTTACCCTCTCCCCACACGCGCCCCAATTTTACACCTCTCCCCACACAGCGCCCCTGTTTTACAACCTTCCCCACAAATCGCCCCAGTGTTTACACCGTTTTCCCCACACTCGCCCCTGTTTCATACACCTCTCTCCCACACCTCGCCCCCATTTTACACCTCCCCCACCATCCCCCTGTTCACACCTCGGCTCATACAGACAGCCCCATGTTTAGACCTCTCCTCCACAACCCCCTCCTGGGCACAGTTTAGCCCCTCAATATTCTCCTCCCCTCACTTCTGCTCATCGGCTGGACATTTCTCCTGTGTTCCATGGGATCATCGTTTCTTATTTCCAGGTCCTTTATCCTGAGGTGTAGGAGATGTAATTTCTTTGTAGTAATACCTTAGTTATACTCTCTTCGGTCGCAGGACCTTATGATGTCTTTCAGGACCTGCAGGCAATGCGTTTATGCTCAGTGTGCCCATTTTTTTTCAGCCCACCAAGATGCCGTCTCCATATTCAGGAAAGGTTGGTCTCCCTTATCCTCATGGTAATGCCAGGTCCTCCCCATGTTTGCGCCATGTCCCCCTTTTGGCGCCAGGTCTCCCCGTGTTGGTGCCAGTCTCCCCGTGTTGGGCCCTGTTCCCCCGTTGGTGCCCTGTCTCCCCTGTTGGTGCCTGTCTCCCCTTGTTGGTTGTCCAGGTCTCCCCGTTTGGTGCCAGGTCTCCCGTGTTGGTGCCAGGTCTCCTCCCCGTGTTGGTGCCAGGTCTCCGTCCCCATGTTGTGCCAGGTCTCCTCTGTTGGTGCCAGGTCCTCCCCATGTTGGGTGGGTTCCAGGTCCACCCCGTGTTGGTGCCAGGTCTCCCCGGTTGTTGCCCAGGTCTCTCCTCCCCGTGTTGGTGCCTGGCTCCCCTGTTGATGTGGCACACAGTAGTTCTTCATGTTGCACACAGGTTCCTTCAGCTGGGATTCCCAGGTATGTGCTTATGGTGCACACAAGGTTCTTCATGTTGGCACACAGTTCTGTCTCATGGTTGAGCCCGGTCTCTCTTCATGTGGCCACAGAATTCTTCAATGTGGATGTCCCGCACCTTATCTGTCAGTTCTCGGGATCAGCATATTTTGCCGTTCTTCATGGGATGCCCACACTCTTCATGTTGGACATCAACAGGTTATTCGGTGGATTGGCCCGCCACTCTTCATATGTTGCGACAGAGTTCTCCTCCGTGTGGATGACCGTCTTCTTCAGTGTTGGCCAAGTTTCTCTTCCTGTGGTGCCCGTGTCTTCATATGCACAGGTCTCTTCTGTGGATGCCCGGTTGCTCTTCATGTTGGCACACGAGGTTCTTCTGTGGATCCCGGTGACTTCATGTTGCACACAGGTTCTCCTGTGGATGGCCCGAGGTTGTCTTCATGTTGGCTCACCAGGTTCTTCATGTGGATCCCCAACCTGTCATCTTGGACACAGGTCTTTGTGGATGTCGGTGTTTGCATGTTGGCAAACAGGTTCTTCATGTGGAATGCCGCTCACTTGCCTTCCATGGTGACGTCTCTTGCACACAGGTTACTTCATGTGGATTGCCTCACGTTCTATGTTGGCACACGGTTCTTCATGTGTGATGCCGCACTCTTCATGTTGCACACAGGTTTCTTCATTGGTGGATGCACTGCATCTTTCATGTGTGGACACAGGTGTCTTAGTGGATGCCTCCTTCTTCATGTTGGCACACAAGGTTCTTCATGTGATCGCGGGGTCCTCTTCAGCTTGGCACCAAAGGGCTTCGCTGTGGATGATGCACCCTCTCTTCATGTTTGGCACACTGTCAAGTGATCCTTACATCTATTCCTGTTGGAAAATCCTTCGTGCTGACTCTTCATGTTGCACACAGGTTCTTACATGTGGATGCCGGTCATTTCATTTGGCACCAGGTTTCTGTCCGGATGCCTGCACGGTCCTTCATGTTTGGCACAAGAGTTCTTTCATGTGGGGCCCGCCTGTCCTTCATGTTGGCACAAGTCTATGGGATGCCGGGTTTCTGTTGCAACAGGTTCAACAGGGGAATGCCGGTGTCTTCATGTTGGCCAACAGGTTCTTCGTGGATGGCCCGGTTTGTATCTGCATGTTTGGCACACAGTTTCTTCTGTGGATGCCGGTGATCATTGTTGGCACCAGGTTCTTCACTGTGGATGCCGGTGTTTACTTCATTTTGGCAACAGGGGTTCTTCTGTGGATGCCCGGTGGTGCTTCATGTTGGCACACAGGTTCTTCATGTGAGGCCCGGGTATGGCACAGTTCTTCATGTTGGCCACAGGTGTCTTACACTGTGGATGCCGCGTTTTGTTGGCAGTTCTTCATGTTGGCAAACAGGTTCTATTGACAAACTCAGTTAGGCCAGTTCTTTGCACAAGTCCGTGGTGCCGGGTCTATTGTTGGCACACAGGTTTTTCATGTGATGCCCGGTTGTATTCATGTGGCACACAGGTCTTCATTGGATGCCCGTCCTCTTCATGTGCCTTCAGTTCTTATGTGGATGCCCGGGTCTTCATGTGGCACCGTACGTCATTCGTTTGTGAGTGCCCGGTGCTCAGTTGGCACACAGTTCTTCAGTTGATACAGTGGTCCTCCCCAGAGACGTCTCGTGCTCGTGTTATCCGGTTCATGCAGTGACATTGCTCGCTCTCCTCCGGTCTATCCAGATTATTATGACCTTGTGATGATGACTTGGTGTGTGGAGCGTTGCTGCTGTACTCTGTGCTGCTGTTGTGATGTCTGTCTGGAGCTGCAGGTTTGGTGCTGTGTGTGAGAGGTGTCTGAGGGGCCTCAGCTCTTGTCTCGGTGAATAATTTTGCAAACACTTAGTATGTGTAAAGGCGGCGGCACGTGGCGGCACGCGGGTCACACGGCTCCTCGTTAACCCTGACTTCCTATGTTCTCAACTCAGGAAAAACATAAAACACGCAAGCGCACAGATGTAAAAACACATTCCACGTACAGAAAAACAGCGGTGGAAAAGTCATGGAAAACATTCCAGAAATCCTGCTCCTGGAAAGATTAGAATTTTGCATGAATTTTTCAAGAAAACCCAAACTTTCTGCTATGTTCATCTTTTTCGGGATAGGAGCGCCTCTGCCTTGGACAATCCCCATGTGTCACATGATAATCGCATAGTGTTCCCCTGGAGACCCCAGTGATCACCTAAAACCTGCAGGAAACCTGTCAGCAAGTGTTCCCTGCAGCACTCCCACTGGTGATATTGAGTATTACACAGTCCATTCCCATCACTGGGTTGTCTCTATAGTGCAGGACAGGATGAATCCTCCAGAGCAGGAGACTCTCTATATAACTGCTCCTCTCTATGGCCGGGAGATCCTGCACTGAAGGCTCCTTCCATTATTCACTCCCTATGACTATAGGTCCGATCCTTTAGGGCAGTGTCGACCCCTCGTTTCGTGATCTGCGGGGTCTCATACCTGGGATAGGGCTAGCTGTGTTTTTTGGAAGAACCACTTAGGTAAGACTTAAAGAACCTATCACGTATGTAACCCAGGAGCTGCCTGTATATTTACATTGTACTTAATGTTGTAATGGCTACCTCCCACGTGGACAATCCCTTTTATGTAGGATGTCCTGATAATAACCGACTCCACGTCGCTGCGACCCGCCAGACATCTGTGATCTCCCAAAGCCAATTCCCGCACAGTCCCCTGTCTCCCCTGCAGCACCTCGCGCAGGGGGGCAGTCGTCACATTTTCCTGGGTCTCGGTGTCCTCCAGACGCAAGTTGGTTTTAGAGTGGGACTAGTAGAAAAAATTGTGCTTTGATCGATATAAACATTAGCAGGAAGCAAATATTCCTGCGGATGATCTTGAGCTTCCCTCAAACAGAGACCAATCGCTTTAATGAGTGAGACCAGAGATGTGTACCGTATTATTGATAATAATGGGCTTCCTGAGGAGCAGATCCTTGAGTCCTATGTCACATATAGGGTCAGGTCATGGGGACTAGTGGCAGCGCCCCCGGTGGCTGACGCGGCGTCCCTCCGGTCCAACTCACTACATTGATGATCTCATCGGCAGGTCTCGGCATCGGACTTCATCTCTTTTCTCCTGAATTTCCCTGATTCGCCGACTTGTCAATAAGCAAATTAACATTTGTTCTGGTTAAAAGATAGATACAGTTGTTGACCGTAAGCGTGTCAGAGTAACGAGAGGAGAAATTAATACCTACTTTCCCGGCGGGGCTTGGGGGAACTAATGGTGCAGTCACGAAACCTGCTCCTCACCCCCACGGTCGCCGTCATTCCACAGGAGGCACCCCGGCGAGCTGCCTATATATAGGGCAAAATTACAACGGCACTAGCGATGATAGGCCCCCGGGGCCGGGGACACTTATAATCCCCCATATCCGAGCTAATGTAGAGTAATGGCCCCTCTCCATGATGACGGGGCGGCGCGGCGTTTGCCCCCACCGCTCCGTGCACAACAGATTCTGCCGCAGCTCTCGGAGGGTTTATGGAATCCATGGACATTATGTAAGAAGAAATTCATAGCTGTGCGGAGAAGAGGAATACCAATCGGATCAAGTGTCTAGTGGTTTCCTTACATCATGCGAATAACCAGAGTGGGCACTTCTGTTTTATACCCATAAACCTCCAACCTCACACGGTTTTCTTGTTTTTTTTTCAACCCCTCTCTTGTCAGGGTAAACCCCCTGCAGACACAGCGCCCAGTAAGGAACATGAAAGTGGCTGCATCCTCGCCACCAGGGGGGGATATGAGGGAGGGAAAAGTCTAATGCGGGTTTATATCGCATTACACTTTTTTAAGAGTAAATTTCCTGCTTGCAGCGTCGTGCTGTGCTCCATTATCCATCAGGGGCCACCATTATAAGCTTCAGGGCAATAGTGTCACAGTCCAATTTCCATTATGTTACATGTACATAGGTAGATGTGCTTATTAATCTGCAGAACCTTGTACGTTCCCAGTTGCACATGGAATTTCATGGAATGTCTGGAAGAGAAAATGCATTCCAAATCTGCAGCAACAATTCCAAATGGAAAAAATTGAAAATTTGTCCGTCCGCCTCCACATTTATCGTTGGTCCGTACAAGCCTTAAGAAGTTTAGGAGGGCAGTTGTGTTTACATTCCTCCCACCCAAGTCGCCACCCTGTTTACTCTCTCCTCTCTCCCCACACATCGCCCCATGTTTACCCTCTCCCCCCACATCGCCCCATGTTACACCTTGTCCCCCACACATCGCCCCCATGTTTACAAAGACCTCTCCCACACATTCGCCCCATGTGTAAACCTCTCACCCACAATCGCCCCCATGTTTTACACCTCCCCACAGCATCGCCCCTGTTTACCCCGGCTCCTCCCCACACATCGCCCCATTTTACACCTCTCCCCCACCATCGCCCCATGTTTACACCTTTCCCCCCACATCGCCCCATGTTTTACACCTTTCCCCACACAATCGCCCGCATGTTTACACCTCTCCCCACACATCGCCTCATGTTTACACTCTCCCCACACATCGCCCCACGTTTACACCTGCTCCTCCCCCCAACATCGCCCCATGTTTACAACTCTCCCCACACATCGCACCCATGTTTACAACCTCTCCCCACACATCGCCCCATGTTTACCCTCTCCCCACACGCGCCCCAATTTTACACCTCTCCCCACACAGCGCCCCTGTTTTACAACCTTCCCCACAAATCGCCCCAGTGTTTACACCGTTTTCCCCACACTCGCCCCTGTTTCATACACCTCTCTCCCACACCTCGCCCCCATTTTACACCTCCCCCACCATCCCCCTGTTCACACCTCGGCTCATACAGACAGCCCCATGTTTAGACCTCTCCTCCACAACCCCCTCCTGGGCACAGTTTAGCCCCTCAATATTCTCCTCCCCTCACTTCTGCTCATCGGCTGGACATTTCTCCTGTGTTCCATGGGATCATCGTTTCTTATTTCCAGGTCCTTTATCCTGAGGTGTAGGAGATGTAATTTCTTTGTAGTAATACCTTAGTTATACTCTCTTCGGTCGCAGGACCTTATGATGTCTTTCAGGACCTGCAGGCAATGCGTTTATGCTCAGTGTGCCCATTTTTTTTCAGCCCACCAAGATGCCGTCTCCATATTCAGGAAAGGTTGGTCTCCCTTATCCTCATGGTAATGCCAGGTCCTCCCCATGTTTGCGCCATGTCCCCCTTTTGGCGCCAGGTCTCCCCGTGTTGGTGCCAGTCTCCCCGTGTTGGGCCCTGTTCCCCCGTTGGTGCCCTGTCTCCCCTGTTGGTGCCTGTCTCCCCTTGTTGGTTGTCCAGGTCTCCCCGTTTGGTGCCAGGTCTCCCGTGTTGGTGCCAGGTCTCCTCCCCGTGTTGGTGCCAGGTCTCCGTCCCCATGTTGTGCCAGGTCTCCTCTGTTGGTGCCAGGTCCTCCCCATGTTGGGTGGGTTCCAGGTCCACCCCGTGTTGGTGCCAGGTCTCCCCGGTTGTTGCCCAGGTCTCTCCTCCCCGTGTTGGTGCCTGGCTCCCCTGTTGATGTGGCACACAGAGTTCTTCATGTTGCACACAGGTTCCTTCGGTGGGATTGCCCAGGTTGTGCTTATCGTGTGCACACAAGGTTCTTCATGTGGCATCACAGGTTGTCATGGTGAGCCCCGTCGACTCTTCATGTGGCTCACAGAATTCTCAATGTGGATTCCCGCACTTTCTGTACAGTTCTCTGGAGCTAGTTTGGCAAGTTCTTCATGTGGAATGTCCCGACACTCTTCATGTTGGCCACAGGTTAGCTTCTGGTGATTGGCCCGCAACTCTTCATCATGTTATGCACAGAGTTCTGTCCGTGGATGACCCGTTCTGTCTTCAGTTGGCCAAGTGTTTCTCTTCCTGTGGACTGCCCGGTGTCTTCTAGTTGCACAGAGTCTCTCGTGGAGCCCGTCCTCTTCATGTGGCACACGAGGGTTCTTCTGTGATCCCGGTGATCTTCATGTTGGACACAGGTTCGTCCTGTGGATGCCCGGGTGTCTTCATGTTGGCCACAGGTTCTTCATGTGGATCCCACACTTTCTTGGAACACAGGTCTTAACTGTGGTGTCCGGTTCTTGCATGTTGGCAACAGGTTCTTCATGTGGATGCGCGGGTCCATCTGCCATTCCATGGATGGTTACTGCACACAGTTTTCTGTGGATTGCCCACGTTTCTATGTGGGCACACCGGTTCTTCATGTTGATGCCCACTCTTCAGTTGGCACACAGGATTCTTCACTGGTGGATGCCTGCGTTTCTTTCATGTGGACACAGAGGTGTCTTATCGTGGATGCCCACGTCTTCATGTTGGCACACAGTTTCTTCATGTGATCGACGCGCTCTTCACTTGGCACCAGAGGTCTTCCTGTGAGATGCACCCTCTCTTCATGTTGGCACACTGTCTTATAGTGTGCAGCACTTTCCTGGGCACAGGTTGCTTCGTGGCTGTCTCATGTTGCAACAGGTTCTTTCATGTGGGATGCTCCGTCCTTTCATCGTTTGGCACCAGGTTTCGTGTCCTGGATGCCTCCGGTGCCTCATGTTGGCACACAAGGTTCTTCTGGGAGCTCCCACGTGTCTTCATGTTGGCACAAAGGTCTCAGGGGTCCGGTTTTCATGTTGGCAACAGGTTATTCAGGGGAATGCCAGGTGTCTTCATGTTGGCCATACAAGGTTCTTCGGTGCGATGCCCGTTTGTTCATGTTTGGCACACAGTTTTTCTTCTGTGGATGCCGAGTGTCTCGTTGGCACACAGGTTCTTCACTGTGGATGCCGGTGGTTTTCATTTTGGCACAGAGGGTTCTTCACTGTGGATGCCCGGGGTGCTTTCAGGTTGGCACACAGGTCTTCATGTGAGGCCCGGTTAGAAATTCTTCATGTTGGCCACCAGGGTCTTCCTGTGGATGCCGGTTCGTTTGCCAGTCTTCATGTTGGCAAACAGGTTCTCAGTTGCAAACATCTCAGTTGGCATCCATTGGCACTCTTGTGGATCCCGGGGGGTTCATTGTTGCACACAGGTTTATTCATGTGATGCCCGGTTGTCATTCATGTTGGCACACAGTCTTTCCTGTGGATGCCCGGTGCTCTTCATGTGACACAGTTCTTACATGTGGATGCCCGGTCAGTGTGCACACGTCTCATGTGGACTACGGTTCGTCGTTGGCACGTTCTATGTGGATGCCCGGTTGCTTCTATTTGGCACACAGGGTTCTTCATGTTGAGACAGTGGTCCTCCCCGGAAGTCCGTAGAGTGCTCGGCTCGTGTATCGGTTTCATTGCAGTGACTCTGCTCGCTCTCCTCCGGTCTATCCAGATTATTATGAACCTTGTGATGATGACTGGGTGTTGGAGTGATGCGTACTCGCTGCTGTCCGTTGTGTGTCTTCTGGCTGCAGGGTTGGTCTCTGGTGTTGGGTGTGGGAAGAGAGTGATCGGGGGCCTTACAGCTTTGTTCGGTGAATAATTTTGCAACACACTTAGTATGTGATAAAGGCGTGCGGCCACGTGGCGGCAACGGTGTCAGCACGGCTCTCAGTGTTAACCCTGACTTTCTATGTTTCGTCAACTTTACGGAAAAACATAAAACACGCAAGCGCACAGGTAAAAACCATTCACGACAATAACAACAGCGTGGAAGTCATGAGACAACATTCCATGAAATCCGCTCTGGAAAAGATTGAGTAATTTGAAGAATTCTTTTCAAAATAACAACTTTCTGCCTGATGTTAATCTTTTGCGGGATAGGGAGCGCCCCTCTGCCATGGACAATCCCATGTGTACACATGATATAATCGCATAGTGTTTCCCCCTGGAGACCCCAGTAGGATCACCTAAAAAACCTGCAGACCTCGTCAGCAAAGTGTTCCCTGCAGCACTCCCCTGGTGAAATTGAGTATTACATCCATCCCATCACTGGGTTGTCCTCCTAGGAGTCAGGATAGATATCCTCCAGAGCGGAGACTCTCTATACTAACTGCTCCTCTACATGGCCGGGAGATCCTGCAACTGAGGCCTTCCCTTCC
>WNYA01000426.1:21011-113598 GCA_019512145.1 Engystomops pustulosus | reverse complement strand
ATTATTCACTCCCTATGACTATAGGTCCGATCCTTTAGGGCAGTGTCCACCATAGAAGTGATCATATTTGTAGGGGTTAGAGGTGGATACTGAGCTCCGAATCCCCTGCAGAGCCGTAGAGTGACATGAGAATATTCTCACTTCCTGCACTCACCAATAGGGGGAGCTCATTGTATACACTTTGTACAAGGAATGCAGAAAGCTTCTGAGCGCCTCCCAGTGGTGGCTGCAGGTAGATAGTTTTCTCTTGTCACTGTATGATTACTACAGGGGCTTTGGGGGTCTGTATCCTATTGTTCTGTGTTTGAATACTTTGTAAATGACTCTTTCTGAACTTTCTCATTTGTCCTGAATACTAAACTAATACTTCTCACAGCCGAGTATCTGTCCTCGAGGTCAGCTCATGGGCATCATAGAGCCCTCTCCTCTCTGAGAGTTTGTTACAATGTATCAGTGCAGGTAATGTGTCTGAACCTAAAGCCTAGGCTGATACTGGATTGGTTATACCAGACACAACTGTAGCAAATCTTCTGCAGTGGGAAATATTTAGAGGGGGGGGGGGGGGGGGTGTAGTTTTGATAAGAAGAGGTGTAAAAAAAAGTAAAGACTTATTTACCTACAACCTATTACCTCTTCTATTTGTCCAGACCAGAACCAGTGAGCATCCAGTATGTGCTGTGGGCCAATCACTGGACTCAATCACTGGACTCAAACCCTGAGGCCAGTAATTAGAGTGCAGTATTCACAGGACCAGAAGTGGGGGGTCAGGAGCTGCAGCAGTGGAACAGAGCCGCTCAATGCTGTGCTCAGGTGTCCTCTCCGCACAGATTCCTATAGATAAGGGGGCGGTGAGGATTTGGGGACCCCCTGCACTATGGATGGAGCAGCTTTGTCCTTGGAGCAGTGGTCATGCCTGGATGTGGAGGAGCCGGGCTGTGCTCAGGTGTCCTCTCCACACAGATTCCTATAGATAAGGGGGCTGTGAGGATTTGGGGACCCCCTGCACTATGGATGGAGCAGCTTTGTCCTTGGAGCAGTGGTCATGCCTGGATGTGGAGGAGCCGGGCTGTGCTCAGGTGTCCTCTCCACACAGATTCCTATAGATAAGGGGGCTGTGAGGATTTGGGGACCCCCTGCACTATGGATGGAGCAGCTTTGTCCTTGGAGCAGTGGTCATGCCTGGATGTGGAGGAGCCGGGCTGTGCTCAGCAGCGCTCGGTGGTGGCTTCCCCTTTAAGCTGAGCGCGGCTGTATTAGCACATATCACTTACAGATTGTATATCATTTGTTGCAGCGTATAATTACATTATTGCGGGCGTTGCGCGCATTGTCAGAGCCTTCGCCGCTGCGTTAGGTGTTATCCCCTCAACACTTAGATGTGTTACACCGAGATCGACAACATAATCATATCTTCCAGGAACATTCCCGCCACGAGCTGCGATAAGGCGAGCGCGCGCACACACAGCAATTTCCACCGGCCGGGTGTTCAGCCGAGAATAAAGGATATCCCGCTGCTGACTATTGCTAGGCTGTCATCTCCGCCGCCGCTACAAACCTGGAGGAGAGCGCTCACATCTACTGCCAGAGGGAGCCCGGCAGCAGCCTGTACAGTGCTAGGTGTGCTATCAGGCCGCTGCGTCCTCACACTGCTGTGCTCTCTGCAGCTAGTTTTATGTCCCCGAAGTAATATGTGATCAAACATTTAACTATATTAGTAGCAGCAAGACTGTGAATTATGGATTTATATTCCAGGATTGTAGCTTCTCCAAGTTCACCACTGTGCTCTGTGCTCTCTGCAGCCAGTGTAAGGTATGGACCCTAGAGATTATAGTAGTTATATTCTTGTACATAGGGGGCAGTATTATAGTAGTAATATTCCTGTACATAGGAGGCAGTATTATAGTAGTTATATTCTTGTACATAGGGGGCAGTATTATAGTAGTTATATTCCTGTACATAGGGAGCAGTATTATAGTAGTTATATTCTTGTACATAGGGGCAGTATTATAGTAGTTATACTCCTGTACATAGGGGCAGTATTATAGTAGTTATATTCCTGTACATAGGGGGCAGTATTATAGTAGTTATATTCCTGTACATAGGGGGCAGTATTATAGTATTGCTCCTGGTCTGGTTCTTCTAGTTCTCGTCTCTGGTTTCCATTTGTCACAATACATATAAAAGCACAGAGACATGAAATATTGTTTCCCGCGGTTCTCTTCTCGCTTTTACACCATCATCCTACACCAAACCATCCATTACCCTACACCATCATCCTATTCCAAACCATCCATTACCCTACACCATCATCCTATACCAAACCATCCATTACCCTACACCATCATCCTATACCAAACCATCCATTACCCTACACCATCATCCTATACCAAACCATCCAAGCACAGAGACATGAAATATTGTTTCCCGCGGTTCTCTTCTCGCTTTTGCTTTGTTGAGAATATTGCCATATGTTTTTTTTGACCAATATGTTCTGTTTTCTTGTGTTTTCTGTCAGAGTCCATGCATTTTTAATTAATATGCAATAGAGACGCTTCCTTTGTGTTCTCAGCAAAAAGCTTCTCGGAGAAGATCTGCCCAGGAGTTGTATGGGATGTGCTCGGATGTGATACTTAGATGAGTACAGGAAATCCTTTAGTTATGGGGCAGAACCGGGGCCTGATCTGTCACCAGGTTCTTATGTCACTTTATATATAGGTGGGGGGGGGGGGGTTTGTATATTGTTATTCTTTAGCCTTTGGAAGTTGCTTTCATTATTTTTTAATACATAATTGAGATGGGATTGAAGACGTTCAGTATTTTCCAGTTTACGAAAACCATCCATTACCCTGCACCATCATCCTATACCAAACCATCCATTACCCTACACCATCATCCTATACCAAACCATCCATTACCCTACACCATCATCCTATACCAAACCATCCATTACCCTACACCATCATCCTATACCAAACCATCCATCACCCTACACCATCATCCTATACCAAACCATCCATTACCCTACACCATCATCCTATACCAAACCATCCATTACCCTACACCATCATCCTGTACCAAACCATCCATTACCCTACACCATCATCATCATAATTTCAATATTTCAGAAGATGTTATTGATGGTTCAAGACATTCAACAATTCCAAGAGCAAAGGAACAGAGAATTTTTGACTGTTTGCCCTTTCATGCTTCATCGGGAAACCTTTAAGAGACATTAGTGGGAGTGTCACAACGTTTTACTTGTGGACAGGGGAATCCTGATGTGAAGTTACCTGGATGCAGACTATAATGGTCTATGGGGGACCTCACCCTACGTCACCATGGACTTCATGGAGAAGAGACATGGACCTGTGAAACGCATTGTGATGGCTGTCACCCCATCGCTCTGTACAAGCTGTGTATCTGATGAAGTAGCGGCCGGCCTGGGTCACTACTCCACATTGTGTCTCTGCTCGAGTATTCACGTATTCCCCGCCCGTCCGGCAGCTGATGGGAGCCGTTATGTAACCTCCAACCAAAATTGCATAATACACTGCTTTAAAAATTTAATGCCAAAATCTCTTGTCCTGGAAATTTACTATGTGGCATGTAAAGCGATTTCCCGATCATTCTGTACAGGGTTATTTTTGTCCCATAGCCGACCTAAAATTTTTGGGAAATTTAGAATCCTTACTTTCCTGCCTGTTACTCCAATTACAGTTTTATTAGTGTAATTTTTAGGTTGCGGCATCGCTCCCCTCTATGAATTTAGAAGCTTCATAGCGGCGCAGTAACGTTCCATTGGGGCGTCGCTGTCCATCGCTGGGTGACAAGTGTCGTCCTGTCTGATGGCGTTCGCTGCGCATCCGGTAATTGTGAAGAGTGATGCATGGACGTTGTCGGCTCCACAAGCAGCAGACAGATGCCTGGCTCCCAGCTGGGAACAAAATGGTAAAGTAGAACCTAGAATTAATGTGATTACATGGTAGACGGCTACACATGGGGCTCCACAAATGGACCAGTGATAAAGGCAGGAGGTGCAGGCTGTGATTAAAGTGACAAGTTTGGGGAGGATCTCCATGATGCCGCACATCCGTGTAATGAAGTTAACGGGTGACATTCTCGCACTAATCACCGGACTGGAGCTGCAAGGACAATGACAAGTCGCTTGATGCCGGATCCGGGTCACTCCAGGGAACGCAGAGGGGGCATATGTCTACTGCTGAGTGGTGGTAATACACATTACTGTGATCTGTGCGTCCTCTTAGAGGGGCTGTCCACCTTCTACAACCCTATAGATGGAGAGGATGCAGCACCCTACAGCAAATTCCCATCAGAGATATGTGATGATGGAGTCATCTGCTGCACATGTTATAAGATTATACCCTAAAAATGCACCAAGTCGCCACAATTGTGCATATAGAGTAATGAAAACACTACAGAGCTGCATTCAATACTTCAGAGCTGCATTCAATACTTCAGAGCTGCATTCAATACTTCAGAGCTGCATTCATATACTTCAGAGCTGCATTCATATACTTCAGAGCTGCATTCATATACTTCAGAGCTGCATTCAATACTTCAGAGCTGCGTTCATATACTTCAGAGCTGCGTTCATATACTTCAGAGCTGCGTTCATATACTACAGAGCTGCGTTCGTATACTACAGAGCTGCATTCGTATACTTCAGAGCTGCATTCGTATACTTCAGAGCTGTGTTCATATACTTCAGAGCTGCATTCAACACTTCAGAGCTGCGTTCATAATGCTGCACCTCGAGAAGGGAAGTCTTCCAGCACCCACTGGCAGATACAATGATCAACAACTCAACTCTTCAAAAATCATCAGATATACAATTCCAGAAGATTCTCACTCCTTCAAGTAAAAGGAAAGCGGGAATCCTGTGAGCGGCCGCAGTTCACACCTGACACCTGAAGACCAATGTCTTAAATGCAAGATGGAATAATGTCCACACGTCTTGCAGATCTCAAAAACAATCCTTATAACAAGTTGCTTTATTATTTATAAACTCCCAAAAAGAGCAACAAAATTATTCATTCATCTCAAAATCAATGCAATCCGCAGCATCCCCTGCTTGTGCAGCATCTACACAGAGACTTGCATTGCAGAGTGTGAGCTGTATACTGTACAGTGATTCCCTCTGGTTGAGCTGTCAGGGGGTGTCTGAGGACAGGCTTACTCAATGTTTTTAGAATCATACAGCAGAATTGTGAGCGCAGCTGTGACAATAATTACAATTTCTCCTAATAATTTAGGGCAGTGAAGTGGTTAATATTAGTATACTTTGTAACCGAGGGTATTCAAGAGGTTATGGTCATTGTACCAGGTGGTCTAATTTAGTACAAGGGGGATAATTCCAATAATTTTAGTAGTCCAGGTGGTCTAGAGCAGTCAAATGGTTAATGCTTAGATGCACTAGTGAGTGAGTGGCAATGAAAGGGTTATTGCTAAATGCCTTTACAGTGAAAATTTAGCATAACTTTCCCACAACATAGAGATCATTGAGTTAAGGGAAGAGAGAAAGAAAACTGTGCAGCTTTAAACTGTACGGTGACACAGTTCTCTCTAAGCTCAGACTGATCAGGGAGGATATGAAGAGAGCTGTGCGGCTGTGAATGGTAGGACACCACAGTTCTCTCTAAGCTCAGACTGATCATGAGGGAAGAGGAGAACTCTGTATGGGAGCTCATGTTTCCAGTGGGTTCCTCACCTCCATAGTCTTTAAGCAGGGGCAGAGCACTGGTAGTTTATTTGTATCTTAGTCCCTCTATATGGTCAGGTAAATCATAGAGAGAAGAGAAGTCACCAAGTCTATGGAGGAGCACACTTCCTTCTGTCCATTAATCATAAAGGTAAGGTCAGGGAGGAGATGGATAGAACTGTGCAGCTCTGACTGTATAGCTGCACAGTTCTCTCTATGATCATGCAGATCTTAGAGATAACACCGTCCTCTCTATGATAGATAATTCATAGTATTGAGAGAACTGTGCAGCTGTAACTATAGGACTACACAGTCCTCTCTATGATAGATAAATCATAGTATTGAGAGAACTGTGCAGCTGTAACTATAGGACTACACAGTCCTCTCTATGATAGATCATTCATAGTATTGAGAGAACTGTGCAGCTGTAACTATAGGACTACACAGTCCTCTCTATGATAGATAAATCATAGTATTGAGAGAACTGTGCAGCTGTAACTGTAGGACTACACAGTCCTCTCTATGATAGATAAGTCATAGTATTGAGAGAACTGTGCAGCTGTAACTATAGGACTACACAGTCCTCTCTATGAAAGATAAATCATAGTATTGAGAGAACTGTGCAGCTGTAACTATAGGACTACACAGTCCTCTCTATGATAGATCATTCATAGTATTGAGAGAACTGTGCAGCTGTAACTATAGGACTACACAGTCCTCTCTATGATAGATCATTCATAGTATTGAGAGAACTGTGCAGCTGTAACTATAGGACTACACAGTCCTCTCTATGATAGATCATTCATAGTATTGAGAGAACTGTGCAGCTGTAACTACAGGACTACACAGTCCTCTCTATGAAAGATAAATCATAGTATTGAGAGAACTGTGCAGCTGTAACTACAGGACTGCACAGTCCTCTCTATGATAGATAAATCATAGTATTGAGAGAACTGTGCAGCTGTAACTACAGGACTACACCGTCCTCTCTATGATAAATCATAGTATTAAGAGAACTGTGCAGCTGTAACTATAGGACTACACGGTTCTCTCTATGATACATAAATCATAGTATTGAGAGAACTGTGCAGCCCTTGTTTTTGTATGCCAATAAGAGGGAGGATTGGGAAAGAGGGAAAGTTGTTAAGAGTGTTAATTAATAAAACTTAACTTTTATTGTTCATATATAAAACATAAAATAGTGTGTTCTATGTAAAAACACACAACTTTTATTGTTCTTCTATTTATTAACACTCACAACTTTCCCTCTTTCCCGATCCTCCCTCTTATTGATACATCCCATGTGATGGTTTACACCGTGAGTGTTTTCTAGTGTTTCGTATGGCTGCAGTGTTCTCTCTATGACAGGAGAGGTTATGGGGTCTCTGCAGCAGGAGGACACTTTCCATGTTTGGCCGTACACCTGTAAATAGTAACAAATTTTATATACTAAAAATAAAAAAAAAATCAAGCTCAAAAGATTCGGGATGGGAAGTGGTCTACTGGTGTGATCCACTACAGCCTATCAGAGCCCCCAGGGTCTGAGTGTTGGGGTCTTCCATTAACATTTAACCCTACTGGCTCCTCACGCCCGGCGATGTAGGGACTCTTCATGACATTTCGCATCGGTTATGTTGTCTTCTCCGAAGTTCCATCTCCTCGAGGTCATAAATCAAAGCTCCTGCCATGTCTACACCCATGTAATATCGATTACCAGGCTTGTCTTGTCAGTACGGGAGCGGTGAGCGCCCCCCTGTCTCCAGGCCCTCCCTTGGCTGATGTCTCCGTGGCATGTGATCCCTATGCTTTGTGTTGTGTGGACACCACATACTCTGCCGTCGGCTGCTGTGGAAACAATCTTTTTGATCATGGTTATTTTTTTGTCTCACTGTTTCATGAAAATTCATTAATCTGTGACATTTAAACGCTGCGCCTGAGAGGTGTCTGCCGCTGGGGCCGGCCGCCCGCATCAATACTTCACTCGCATCCTGGCATCTTGTCAATATTTCGGGGACCCCAGCTACTGCGCGTGGATGTGGTGACCCGGCAGTCGTCGCGCACTCACGACGGCTCCTTAACGACCGGATATTAGAGCGTCAGATCCTTTCACTGCTTCATAACACGTAGCCAAGCGCGGCACCCCCTCCCTCCCTTGCCGCCCCCCTCCCTCGCCGCCCCGCTCTGTTCTTGTTTATCTGATGTCATTCATGGAGCCATAAATATGGAACAGAGACGTCGGCATTGTGGTGAAATCTGGTTATGTGTCTCCAGAAAAATGACACATCAATTCTTTTCATTCCTCTCGCGCCGTATTTTTCTTGTATTGCTCGAGGAGCGGCATCTCCAGGAGAACGGGAACCATAGGGGGACATTCATTAGGACTCGTACTCCAGTTTTTCAACAACTAAGCCCTGAAATGATTGCAGTTACTAGCAAACCACCAGTAATTACAATTACTCCCCCCTTCAAGCCATCTTTTTGCCAAGTGGGTGTGAAAGAGGGCGTGGCCAGTGGTACCGTGGGCCGGAGTGTTCCTGCCCCACTCCTGCTCACTTGCTATAACCTGATAACATTCAGTTACTGAGGATTTGGTTTGTTATGTAGAGGATATTTACTTTGTGCACTGAAGAACTGTCTAATATGTTTAACATGTTTTAGATTGTTTTACAACTTATTGGGGGCGGGGCTTCAAAGAAAAGTGGGCTCCCCATGTTTGCACCAAAAATGTGCCAATACGCCAATTTTCAATGCATTGTTCTGGCGTGGATGGAGTCTAAATTTTCTTTGGTTTTGTGTATAAAGCTTCAATGCAAACCTTCAGTCTCCTTGGTAACAGACTACAAATAACCCCTGTGTGTAGTCAGTGTCTGCTCTCATCTGCACAGAAAGAAAAGGAGTGAAAAAATCCAAGGTATAAAACTAGAAATAATCTGTGAGCTGCATTAGAGCTGGATGTAATAGAAGAAGGACCTTCCACCAGGGACACTTTGAATTCTCTTTCAAGCCCCCAAGACTGCGGAGAGATCAAATTCTACTAGGTCTCCATCTTAATCAGAGTGCTGGACATCACTAAGATCATGCAACATGCACAAATGTGAAGCTGGCTGATAACAGAGAGGCACCAGCTCAGGTCCTGAATGCTTCGAAATCCATCGCTGGGTGTTCAGGGTGCTCCTTTTCCCTCACAGCTGAGGTTTCGTTTTAGTGATATCCAGTGGTCGTGGTCTGTGAGCTCAATCACGGACAGTGTTTAATAGCTTCCCAATGCGTGCTGGCTATTGTTTACCATGTAAGTCATGTGTAATGGAAAATGTTTCAGGTCCTGGGAACCTCCACAACAAACATTCCATTACAGTGTATCCGATTGTTGTCATTGTAACAAGGATTTTTTAAGCACTTGGGTTGTAACAATCTTGAAAATGGAATTTTCTAGAAAATGTCATCAATCCCTGAACCTCCTTCCGGCGTCAGATAATTGTGCGATTAGCGTCTGCGCTGACAGATGATGGCAGAGTGTTCCCTGGCAGCCGTCCTGTAATAACCTCACTGCCGGGAGCTGGCAGCTGCTCAGACTGACATCCACAAGGACAACCGTTTATTATGTACCGCCGGAATTCAGGGGACGGTTACTGGCCGGCATAAAAGCATTGTAGAGGCTGATCTTTAGGGCGCGCAAGCCAGTGTGAAGTCAAGGACACCTCCCGAGCTCTCTCCAAGCAGCTCCATCTATTGGGCGCACATCATCATATGGCCGTATTCACACCTGATAGACGTAGCATCCATGGAACCCAGACAGCGCTGCTACACCACAACCTCACAGAGGAGCAAAAAGAGCAAATGTAAAGTGCACATCAGAGCCATCCCCAGTATTGTCACCATACAAGTGCGACAGATGGCGGTAACTTCTGAGTCACAGAGAAGGATATGTAATACCGCCTGTGGATGGAGAGGAGAATTCAGCAATGTAGTGTATAGCCTCGAACATCATATAGTAGTTATATTCCTATACATAGGAGCAGTATTATAGAAGTTATATTCTTGTACATAGGGGGCAGTATTATAGTAGTTATATTCCTGTACATAGGGGGCAGTATTGTTTAGTTATTTCTTGTACATATGGGGCATATTATAGTAGTTTAGTCCTGTACATGGGGGCATATTTAGTAGTTTAATTCCCTGTCATAGAGGCAGTATTATCGTAGTTATATCTGTCAAGGGAGCAGTATTATGTAGTTTATCCCTTTACATAGGGGGCAGTATTATAGTAGTTTTATTCCTGTACATAGGGGCAGTATTATATAGTTATATATTCCTGTACCTAGGGGGCAAGTATTATAGTAAGTTATATTCTTGTACATAGGCGGCAGTATTATCGTCGTTCTCTTCCTGGTACATATGGCACTTATTATGTAGTTATTTCTTTGTACAATAGGGGGGGCAGTATTTAGTAGTTATAGTCTTGTACATAGGGGCATTTTTTTTCAAAAAACCAATGTTAGTTTTATAGTAGTTATATTCCATGTACATAGGGGGCGTTATAGTAGTTATATTCTTGTACATAGGGGGCCGTATTATAGTAGTTATTTCTTGTACTAGGGAGCAGTATTATAGTAGTTTTATATTCTTGTACATAGGGTGCGTTTATGTAGTTATATTCTTGTACATATGGGGCAGTATTTAATAGACAACAGTTTATTCCTGTCACTACGGGAGCCGTATTATGTAGTTATATTCTTGTAGCATATGGGGCCTAATATAGTAGTTATATTACTGTACATGGGGGCAGTTATTATAGTCGTTATAATCTTCCTTACTGAGGGCATATTATATAGTTCTATTATAATTCTTTGTCAATGGGGGCAGTAGTATTTATTTTATAATCTTGTACTAGGGGCGATATGACTAATTGCTACCGTCATCTTTCCTCGTCTACCTTTCCTCTCTTTTCGTATCATAGTGGGGGCATATATGTATTTATATCTTGTTACACTTGGGCATATTTAGTATTATATTCCCTTGTACATTAGGGGGGGTCAGTATTATAGTAGTTATAATCACTGTACATAGGGGCCAGTATTTAGTAGTTATATATGACTTGCTCTACACTGGGGGCAGTTATAGTCGTTATAATTCCTGTACATAGAGGGCAGTATTATGTAGTTATATTTCTTGTACTAGGGGGCAGTATTATAGTAGTTTACTTCTGTACATAGGGGGGCAGTATTATAGTAGTTATATTCCTGTACACTAGGTGGGCAGTATTATAGTATTATATTCTTGTACATAGGGGGCAGTATTATATAGTAGTTATATTCCTTACCATAGTGGGCAGTATTTCGTAGTTATATTCCTGTACATAGGGGGGAGTATTATACTAGTTTATATTCTTGTACATAGGGGACCAGTATTATAATAGTTATATTCCTGATACAAAGGGGCGTATTATAAGTAGTTTTATTCCTGTACGATAATAGGGGGCAGTATTATAGTAGTTATATTCCTGTAACAGGGGCGTATTAGAGTAGGTATAATTCCGGTCATAGGGGCATATTATAGTAGTTTATATTCTCTGTACATAGTGTGTCTAGTATTCTTAGTAGCTTATATTCTGTACTTAGGGGGCAGATGTATTCATAGTAGTTTATATTCTTGTACACAGGGCAGTTATATAGTTGCTTATATTCTCATGTACATATAGGTGGCAGTATTATCAGTATAGTTATATTCTTTTGTCCGTACCGTGCAGGTGGCATTACTTGCTGTATCTTTATTAGTTATATTCGTTGCGTTACAATAGGGTGTTTCCATGCTCGTTAATTCAAAGTACACGTAGCTTTATATTCCTGACATAGGGGGCAGTTAATTATATGTTATTTCTTGTCATAGGGGGCAGTATTATATAGTTATATTCCTGTACATAGGGGGCATATCTAGTATTATATCTTGTACATAGTGGGCAGTATTATAGCATTATATTCTTGTACATAGGGCAGTATTATATTATTATAATTCCTGTACATAGGGGGCAGTATTATCGTTAGTATTTCTTGTACATAGGAGCAGTCATTATAGTAAGTTATATTCTTGTACATAGGTGGCAGTATTATAGTGTTATATTCTTGTACATAGGGGGCAGTATATAGTAGTTATTTCCTTGTACATAGGGGCAGTATTATGTATTATTTCTTGTACATAGGGGGCAGATTTATAGTAGTTATATTCCTGTAGCATATGGGGCAGTATTATAGTAGTTATATCCCTGTACATAGGGGGCAGTCATTATAGTAGTTTATATTCTTGTACAGGGGCAGTATTATAGTAGTTATATTCCTGTACTAGGGGCAGTATTATATTAGTTATATGCTTGTACATAGGGGGCGTATTATAGTATAAATTCCTCGTACATAGGAGGCAGTAGTATGTAGTTATATTCCTGTACATAGGAGGGCCAGTATTATAGTAGTTATTTCTTGTACATAGGGGGCAGTATTATAGTAGTTTTTCCTGTAACATAGGGAGGCAGTTTTAAAATTATAGTAGTTATATTCTGTACTAGGGGCAGTATTATGTATTTATACTCCTGTACATAGGGGCAGTATTATCGTCGTTAGTATTCCTCGTCATAGGGGCAGTATTATAGTAGTTATCTCCTGTACATAGGGGCAGTATTATAGTATTGCCTCCTGTGTCTGTTCGTCTAGTTCCCGATCTCTGGTTTCCATTGTCACAATACATATAAAAGCACAGAGACAAATGAAATAGTTGTTTTTCCCGCGGTTTCTCCTCTCGTCTTTGCTTTGTTTTAGATATGCCATAATGTTTTTTTTGACCATATGTTCTTTTTCCTTGTGGTTTTCTTGTCAGAGTCCATGCATTTTTAATTCATAATGCAATGAGACGCTTCCTTTGCGTTCCTCAGTACAAAAGCTTCTCGGGATGAAGATCTGCCCAGGAGTTGTATTGGTTTTCTCGGATGTGATACTTATATGAGGTACGGAATTCCTTTAGTTTGGGGGCGAACCGGGGCCCTGATCTGTCACCACAGGTGCTTATGTCACTTTATATATAGGTGGTGGGGGGCGGTGTTTGTATATTGTATATTCTTATTCCCGTTTAGCCTTTGAAGTTGCTTCAATATTTTTAATACATGAATTGAGATGGCGATTCGAAGACGTTCAGTAGTTTCCCAGTTTATCGAAAACCATCCTTACCCTGCACATCATCCTTATACCAACCATCCATTCCTCTCACCATCATCTATTACCAACCATCCTTACCCTACAACCATCGCCTATAACCAACCATCTCATTCCTACACCATCATCATCCTATACCAAACATCCATTACCCCAAACCATCATCCTATTACCAACAACCTCCATTACCCTACAGACATCATCCTATACCAAACCATCCATTACCCTGCACTATCATCTATACACCCATCCATTAACGCTACACCATCATCCTATATCACAAACCAATCCTCACCCTACAACCATCTCTACTACCAAACATCATTACCCTACACCCATCATCCTATACTCAACCATCCATTACCCTACACATCATCCTATACCATACATCCATTACCCTACACCATCATCCCTATACGCAAACCATCATTACCCTACCCATCATCCTATAACTCAAACCATCACATCCCTACAACCATCATTCTATAGGAACCGTCCCATCCATTACCCTACAACACCATCATCCTAACATCTACCATCCATTACCTTCTACACATCACCCTATATCCAAAAACCATCCAGTACCCTCCCATACAAACCTCATCCAATACCACACCTCCATCACCCCTACAACCATCCTCCTATACTCAACCATTCCATTACCCTACACCATCATCCTATACCAACCATCCATTACCCTAACCAATCATGCCTATACCAACCATCCTCACCCTACACACCCACAACCATCACCTATACCAAACAATCCATCACCCTACACCATCATCCTATACCAAACCACTCCATTACCCTACACATCATCCGATACTCAAACGATCCTCATAACCTCACCCTACAAACTCATCCTATACCCAAACCATCCATTAACCCTACACCATCATCCTCATCAAACCATCCTGACCCTAACACCATCACACTATTTAACCCCAAAACAAAAACAAAACCCCAAGATTCCATTACCCTACACCATCATCTATCCACACCATCCCTCACCCTACACCATCATCCTATACCAAACATCATACCCTACACCATCCTCCTTACCAAAACCATTCCATTACCCTACAACCATTCCTATACCAAACCATCCATTACCCTACACCATCATCCTATAAATACCAAACCATCCATCACCCTACCCCTCATCCTATAACAAACCATCCATCACCCTACCCACCACATCCATAGCTCTCCTCATTTCCCGACAGTCTTCCTTCGCTTCACACTCCCCCTACACAGCCATCATACCTGAGACCATACCATCCATTCTCCGACCCTTGCCAACTCCGCCCCTCATGCCGGCCACGTCATCTACCCTCACCCATGCTCTTTCACCCTCCCTCCCAGCCTCCGATCCCTCCAACCATCCAGGACCCTAACCATCACTCCTTAATACCAAACCACCATGACCCTACACCTATCATCCCTGTACTAGCTCGCCCAAACCGCATCCCTCCATGCTCTCACCCGTCACATCTCCTCAGTCCTCCTAGACCAAACAGCCATCCCTACACCATCATCCGAAGACCAAACCAGCCATGTACCCTACCCGCAGTCCTGTAACCAACCATCCATTACCCTAACCAGATCCTGACCAACCATCCATGACCCACATCTAGGCGCGACAGCCATCCCTCGCGCGTTATACCATAACAGCCAGGACACTACCCGCCCACAGCCTTACCCAAAGCCTCTCGTGCCATGTAACACGCGCCCCGACCATCTCCAGCCATCCGATACCCAACCAGCCAGTGACCTGCAGACCCCACCAGGCCGTCACCACCAACTGCCAGTACCCATCCGGTCGCTAATCCAGCGCACATCTCCGAGTATACCAAGCCACCTTCCAGGACAGCTACCACCATCATCCTATACCAAACCTCCATACCCTACAGGCACGCTCCTCGCTTCTAGGCCCTCGAGTCTCTCTACAAATCCCCTATGGCGCTGTCCACCCGCCCAGGGGTCTGTAGCCCGTGTGCTGGCCCGGGTGCCGCCGTGTGCCTCGTGGTTGTCCTGTCCACGCCCCTGCCCATCCCCTTTCACCGCTACCACAATGCATCCATACACATCCACCTCCCATTACCCTACACCATCATCCTATCACCAACCATCCATCACCCTACACCATCATCCCTATACCAAACCATCCGTACCTACACACCATCATCCTACATCAAATCATCCATTACCCTACACCATCACTCCTATAACCAAACCATCCATATAACCTACAACCATCATCCCTATACAAACATCCATTAAACCACTACAACATCATCCTATATGCTTCCTCCATACACCAGCTCTTCTTCGCATCGATGAAAAAGAATAGAAAAAGAAAGATTCATGTGGTGGTGGTCACTTACGGAGAAAGCAAGTCACCAACTTCTGGTGAACTGCGGGGGGGCTGGGACGAAGAATGCAGTATCTAGTATAAACTACCCAGGAATAACGCAGCCTAGGTGTATAGCACATAAGTACAGAGACCAAACATAAAATAAGAACGAAAAAGAAATCTTCTGAGACACTCTGCTGTGTGATAAAGTCGACGTGCAGGTGGTGGTGTGCAAAAGGACGTGACAGAGAGGAGGGCGTCAAAGAGGTTGCAAAGAGGAGGGCCAGTACATGAGAGAGAAGGGAGGCCTGGAACGTGAGTGTGTGTAGGGGCAATGTAGGGAGAAACTGTGTATTGTGAGAAAAAAAAAAGAATTAAACGACCCATCATCCTATACAAAACCATCCATTCACTACAACCATCATCCTATACCAACCTCCATTACCCTAACACCATCATCCTGTACCAAACCATCCATTACCACCCTACCCATCATCATCATAATTTCATATTTCAAGAGATGTTTTGATGGTTCAAGACTCAACAATTCCAAGACAAGAACAGAGATTTTTGAAACTGTTGCCCCCCTTTAAAAAAAAAAAAAAAAACAATACTTCATCGAAACTTTAAGAGACATTAGTGGAGTTGTCACAACGTTTTACTTGTTGACAGGGGATCCCTGAGTGAAGTTACCTGGATGCGAACTACAAATAATGGTCTATGGGGGCCTCACCCTCGTCACCATGGACTTCCATGGAGAAGGACATGGACTTGAAGACGCATTGTTATGGCTTGTCAACCACCCCATCGCTCTGTACACGCTGTGTATCTGATGAGTGCTGCCGGCCTGGGTCCTACTCCACATGTCGTCTTCTGCTCGAGTATTCACCGTTCCCGCCCGTCCGGCAGCTTGATGGAGCCTTATGTAACCTCAACCAAAATTGTGCATAATACACTGCTTGTAAAATGTAATGCCAAATCTTCTTGTCCGAAATTTTACTATGTGGCATGTAAAGAAGGATTTCGCCGATCGTTCCTGTTCAGTGTTATTTTTGGTCCCCCATAGCCTCGCCCTAAATTTTTGGGACACATTTGAATCCTTACTTTCCTGCCTGTTTTCTCCAATTACAGTTTTATTAGTGTATTTTTAGGGTGCGGCAACATCGCTGCACCTCTAATGATTTTAGAAGCTTCATAGCGGCGCAGTAACGTTCCATTGGGGCGTCGCTGTCCCTCGCTGGGTGTACAAGTGTTTCGTCCCTGCTGTCTTATGGCGTTCGCGCTGCGCATTCCGTAATTGTGAAGAGTGATGCCCTGGAACGTTGTCGCTCCCAAGGTGCCGCGTCTGTCTTGCTACAGCAGGATTGCCTGGGCCTCTCGTCGCTCAGCTTGGGAACTACACGCGGTAAAGTACCCGACCTAAATTCTAAGTGTGTACCAATACTGTGTAGCCTACAACGGACGATCCTCCACAGTGTGTGGCGCGCTCGAATCGTCTCAAATCTTGCTCTGATACAATCGGCATGTGAGGTGCAGGCTGTTGATTAAAGTGACAAAGTTTGGGGAGGATCTGCCATGATGCCGCCATCGTGTATTGAAGTTAACTGGTGACATTCCTCGCACTAATCACCGTACTGGAAGCGCAAGGGACAATGACAAGTCGCTTGATGCCGCGGATCCGGGTCCTCCAGGGAACGCAGAGGGGGCAATATGTCTACTGCTGAGTGGTGGTACTAATACACATTACGTGTGATTCTTTGCGCCTCCTTCGAGGGGCTGTCCCCACCTTCTACAACCCTAATAGTGGAGAGGTAGCATGCACCCTAAAGCAGCAAATTCCCATCAGATGATATGTGATATGGAGTCATCTGCTGCACTGTTATAAGATTTCACCCTACCAAAGTGCACCAGTTATTCGCAACAATTGTGCATATAGAGGTATGAAAAGCTGTGCTACAACAGAGCTTGCATTCAATACGTCAGAGCTTCATCACAACTTCAAGCTGCATTCATACTTCAGAGCTGCATTCTATACTTCAGAGCTGCATTCCTATAACTTCGAGCGGCACTTCATAGACTCAGAGCTGCATTCAATCTTCAGATGCTGCGTTCATCGACTTCAGAGCTGCGTTCATATACTTCAGAGCTGCGTTCATATACTACAAGCTGCGTTCGTATACTACAGAGCTGCATTCGTATACTTTCAAGCTGCATGTATCTTCAGAGCTGTGTTCATAACTTCAGAGCTGCATTCACACTCGAGCTGCGTTCATAATGCCTGCAGATGACTCGCGAGGAAGTCTTCCGAGCAAGCACCCACTGGCGATACATTAAATACAACTAACTCAACTCTTCTTCAAAAATCAAGTCAGATATCATTCCAGAAGATTCTCACTCCTCAATACAAAGTAGAAAGCGGGATCTCTCTGAGCGGCCGCAGTTCTCACCTTAAGACACTGAAGCACCATGTCTTAAATGCAAGATGGATAAATGTCCACACGTCTGCAGATCTCAAAAACAATCCTTATAACAAGTTGCTTTTATTAGTAAACTCCCAAAAGAGCAGCAAAATATTATCTCATCTCAAAATCATCCATCCGCGCATCCCTGCTTGTGCAGCAATCTACACGAGACTTGTCACTAGCATGTGGAGCTGTGATACTGTACAGTAGAGTTCCCTCTGGTTGAGCTTCAGGGGGTGTCGAGGAAGGCTTACTCATGTCTATTTATGAACTCATACAGCGAATTGTGGAGCGAAGCTGTGACATATTACATTTCTCCTAGATAATTGAGGGCACGTGAAGGTGGGTTAAATATTTAGTATACCTTGTAACCGAGGTTATTCAAGAGGTTGTCATGTGACCAAGGGGTCTATAGTCACAGGGTGTAATTTCATACTTATGCCAGGTGGTCTAGGAAGCATCAAATGAGTGTATTTGTTAGATGCACTAGTGAGGAGTGGCAATGAAAGGTTTTGCTAAAATGCCCTTTACGTGACAATTATTACATAACTTTCCCACAACGTCATGAGTTAAGGGAAAGAAAAGAAAACTCGAGCTTTGTACGATACGTGCTAACAGGTTCGTCTCTAGCATCAACTGATCATGAGAGATGAAAGTCTGTCATCGTGGAGCATATGAAGAGAACTGTGCGCGTGTAAATGGTCTGAGGACACCACAGTTCTCTCTAAGCTCAGCTGATCAGGGAGGATATGAGAGAGAGCTGTGCGGGCTGTGAATGGGAGGACACCACGTTCTCTCTAAGCTCAGACCTCTTCATGAGGGAAGAGCGAAGAACTCTGGATGGGGAGCTCATGTTCCAGTGGCTTCCCCTCACCTCCATAGTCTTTAGCAGGGGCAGAGCAACTGATAGGTTTATTTGTATCTAGTCCCTCTATATGGTCAGTTAAATCATGAGAGAAGGAGAAGTCACCAGTCTATGGAGGACACACTTCCGTCTTTCCATTACTCAATAAAGGTAAGGTCAGGGAGGAGATGGATTGAAACTGTGCAGCTCTGACTGTATGCGCCATTCTCTCTATGGATCATGCAGATCTAGAGAATAACACCGTCCTCTCTATGATAATATAATTCATAGTATTTGAGTGAACTGTGCAGCCCTGGTAACTATAGACTTACACGTCCTCTCTATTATAGGGGGAACATTAAAAAAAAATCATATTTGAAGAACTGTGCATGCTAGGTAACTATAGGATCTACACAGTCCTCTCTATGTCATAGATCATATTCATAGTATTGAAGAGAACTGTGCAGCTGTAACTAATAGGACTACACGAGTGCCTCATCTATTATAGATCATTCAGTCGAGTATTTGAGAGAACTGTGGCAGCTGTAACTATAGACTCCGTCCTCTCTATGATAATAAATACCAAAGATAAAAAAAAGTATTGATGAGACATCGTGGGCAGCTGTAACTGTAGGACTACACAGTCCTCTCTATGATAGAATAATTCATAGTATTTTTTTTTTTTTTATGAGAGAACTGTGCGCTGTAAACTAGTAATAACTACACCAGTCCTTCTCTATGGAAGATAATCATAGTATTGAGAGAACTGTTGCAGGCTGTAACATGGACTACACAGTCCCTTCTATGTAGATCATTCATAGTCTTGCGTAGAACTTGGTCCAGTCTGATAACTATAGACTACTCAGTCCTCCTCTATGACAGATAAATCATAGTATTGAGAGACTGTGCACTTGTAACTGTAGGACTACACAGTCCTCTCTATGAAAGATAATTCATAGTAGTGAGAGACTTGCAGCTGTACACTATAGAGACTACACAGTCCTCTCTATGATATAATAGAATAATTCCATACGTATTGAGAGAACTGTGCAGCTGTAACTGTAAGACTACCAGTCCTCCTCTATTACTAGATAAATCATAGTATAACATCTCTCCAGGGACCATACCTAACACTGCCTGGAGTCTGTGAGGTCACACCTGCTGACAGGTTCCCTTTTATAAGGTTAGGAAATGTCTGGGATTTGTGATGTCTGTTGTCACAAGGTTTTCTAAGTTTCTTTGATATCTGTGTATATTACAGAGGTGTGTCCTTAATTTTCATATCTGGACCCTAGGTAAGATGGGTACGGCTAGTCTCTCTGTGACCGCTGCCCTGTTATCACCCAGCTTTCCCAGAGACAGATCTAAGTACCCAGAGCTTTTAGCGAGAGGACGACTTGTATTTACAGCGGGTTTTAATGTAATAAAAAGCTAATGGAATGTGCATCCGCCGCGGCCGCAACGTATCGAGTGTCCGAGGCCTCCGATTGTTTACGTTTATTTTGGATCCACTGTCTGTGAATTCTTTGTCCTCAGAGAACCTTCTCCTCGTCCCCTCCTCGCCGCGCACGGATCCTTTTACCGGGGCCGATCAGGTTCTGGACAAAAAAAGGGTTGGTTTTGCACCAAAAATCCTCTCAGAGGGAAAGTCAGATAAGAGTATCCGATGGCGGAGGAGGAGGAGCGGCCCCTCCAGGTGAACCATCCAAAGATAAGAGGCGCAGGGTCCCACGCCGAGACGCTTACCTCAAACCTCGCCTCTCTCTAGCACTGCCAAAAAATCTGGGGCAGCGTGCCAGACACCCAGGCGGAGGGAGCGCACGGACCATAAGATTCTGACGATCGGCTAATTATGGTTTATGAATTTCAGCTTTAATCTGCAGTTCACTGAGTCCTGATTAAATATCAGTTAAACACAATTAAAGTTTGTGTTGTGTTTCCCTCTCTTGATCAGAATAATTAGAGACTCCGCCGCTCATGTCACTAGTCACAGGCACAATTTTTCTCCCCCCCCCCTCGCCATGAATATGTTTCTTTAAAAGCGCTTTTCCGGCACCAGCTGTTGGTATTATTCGGCATCTCGCTGCTATTATTGCACAGATTATCTCTTCTTGATAGGCCGAACCTTGTGCCGTCACTGCTGAGCTCCCAGAACCTGATGCAGAAGTATTCACACCCCCTCCCCCCCCCTTGTGGCACCGTCAGGGGGTCCATGAACTCTCTGATCAGCACTTGTACATCAGGGAGGGGCAGATGGAATTAATGAAACGCCCCTTTCTCACCTTAAAGGAACATTCTAGTAAAGAGTAACAGCGCAAAAGATCTAAGAGCCGGCACAGATCCGTCCTCCCGCCAGGGTGTGGTGAATAGATGCCTCACAGCTGAGGGTTTGTTACTTTGCTATCCAATGTAACAAACTCTCCGGACAGGAGAAATAATTGTGCTTATGGAGTGTAAGATTATATAGAACTATAACCGCACCAGTAGTGGATTATAATGTGGGCAGTTGGGGCGGTTGCCCGGGGCCCAAGTCTTCTAGGGGGCCCATAGCCACCCAAACCACCCACCAAATTCCCCTCAGCTCTCAAATCCTGTAGACTGTTTCTCAACTCCAATAGGGCCAGGAACTTGACCAAATTGATACTTCGCACAGCTGGGGGTTTGTTTCAGTCGCATCCATCTGTATACAAGTGTCTATGACTAAACCACCTGAAATCAGGCCGATACATTGTTTCTATACAGTGATGTGTCCTGCTGTAACATCAAAGAGGGTTAGATGCAACTGTAGCAAAGTGTCAGCTGTGTAATGGAAGATGGTCTCATCACTGATAGAAAGAATCTGATAATAGTGAAGAATGGAATCACGTATTCTCTCTGCTACAGGTCAGAGGTCAGCGTGCCCCCCTCCCTCATCCGTGGGCCCCCAAGGCTTAGTTTGTGTTATGGGGTAAACCTGCCCCTGTGGATAGGGAACCCGTAGCACATGACTATGAGCGCAATCACCTTTTGACTGTGAAAGGATTAACCTCTCACCTGCCAGAGGGGAGGGGGGCATCCTCCGCAGGTTACATCCACCCCCCCCCCCCTGATATTTGGGAGGAGAAGAATCTTTAAACAGTTCAAAAGGTAAAAGTATTTCCTTTGAAAACTGGTTAGAATTGTAAATGAATCCCAGGATTAAGCGGTACAAGCGCGGCCGCTACGTTCTGCCATTGTGCGGCTGAGCTGCTAAAAATTTTAATATTTTAATATCCTCTTAAATAATTAATACCTCTAAATTATCAGCTGGATGAGAGCGTGGGCTCCGTGGGACGTGGCAGGCGCATCTTCCACATCTCATGATGAACAGACACCACTCGCTGCGGACACCTGGTGCTGGCTGTGGACACTACCTGGACCCCTGTTACCCCCACCCACCGCCCACCCCAAAAGTCACTCTAGGACCCCTCCAATATTACCTGCAAAACACGTGCCATCAGAAGTAACCCCAATATAATCGCCAGGTGTGAAAACAGCCTCAGGGTGGTGGCACATGTGGCGTTTTGAACGCATTTTTGGCCCGTTTTTAAGCAGTCCGTTAAAAAACGCATCCGTTTTTGATTATACAAATGTACATTTTTACAAAGTCTCCGGCATCAGGGTTTATAATGGTAATTTGCATTTACTCCAGAATGTTATAAAGAGCGATCAGCTTAACAGCAATGAATTGTAAAGTCAATATTTGCCCCCAAAACACATTTCCCTTCATTGCAGGCGCCTTAGGCGGAGCAGCGGCCATGGTGTCAGTGATGTCTCCAGTAACACAGGTGCGGGGGCTGATGGGGACAGGGCTGGGGGACAATCTGTCAGGATTCAGTAACAATCACACCCCTGGACACTTTACAAGGAGGCTGGTGCTTGTTCTCATTGTTTCTATTCTGTTACCCATGGTTATCTCTAAAGAAAACCCATGCAGTCACTCTGCACAAAAACTGTCCACAGGGAAGAGTACGCAGCGAGAAAGATGTCACCTCAGTCACCAATCTATCGCATCATCAAGGAATCCAAGGAGAGAGGCTCATTTACCAAAAGGCTCCAGGGCCCAAGAAGGACCAGCAAGCGCCAGGAGGCGCTCTTACAATGTCTCAGCTTGGGGAATGGGGCTCCCCAGCATCGCAGAGCTCAGGAATGGCAAGCAGGTGTGTGGGCATTCATGTGGTGTGTGACACTCGGAGGACTCTGGCAAGCCTGGTGTCCAGGAGGCAGCACAGAAGCCCTTCTCTCCAGAAACCATCAGACAGACGGATATTCTGCAGGAGGTGAGGAGGGCTGAGCTGGACAACGTTTTGCAGGCAGGGAGTGGCGCTGAGGACTGGGGGACAGACGGATACTTCTGCGGCAGTAGTGCAGGGAGGGGACGCTGAGGACTGGGGGGCAGACGGATATTCTGCAGGAGGTGAGGGAGTGGACGCTGAGGACTGGGGAAAGGCATTGTCTCTGATGAATCCCCTTTCCGATTGTTGGAGAAGACAAGGTGAGCGATGCCCCCAGTCCTGTCTCCTGCCCCTGTAAAGCTCCTGCAGCCATTCATGTGATGGAGCACCTGCCATAAAGCAAAGGGGAGAACTAAATGTCCCAGGGAACAAAACATGGAGATTTTGGGTCCATATCAGACGTCACCTGCAGCGACCTATGACCTCTGTGATCCTATCAGCTCATAATGGGACTATTGGAAACAGTCAGCAATTCTGCGCCCCGGACCTCATACTTCTCGTGGCTGTGGGTTTGTTACAATTGTAGCTACGATATAAGTTTACACTCTATCCATGCAAGAAAATTTTGGTCACCACAGCTAATACTTCACACAGTGTTGGGTTTGTTACAATTGTATCTCGTCTACATGACACCAAATGTAACATTGTAACGAACAGGCCGGGAGAGGGATGTGGCTCACAGAGGATTAGACTGGATTACAGGCAGTGCCACGCTGCCACCAGCAGAGGGGCAGGAGCGCAGGCCTTGGCGTGGCCTCTACATATAGGATGCAGACACGTGCCCCGCCGCCTGATATTACCCTGTAAGTATATTACATCGCCCTAGAATTTATGGTAAAAAAAAAGAGCAAAAACAATTAATTGTGGGTAAAATCCTCCATCTCATTACCAGTAATCTGTATGTTTCCGTACAGTATGTAATCCCCCGCTCATACGCCTCAATTACAATTATTTATCTCTGTAGTCGCACTATTTAAATGGGAAATTCATTAGTCAGAGAGCTCCAATTACACTAAAACTAACTACCCCTTCTCATACCCGCCAGCTGGCATCTAAGGGGTTAAAGCCAAATCTATAAGATCTGTCATTTACTGTGCCACATACATACCGCACCCCCCAACATCACCTGATATAAGCTCCAATATATGTCATCACCTCCCCAAATCTGAGCCCACGATGTCTGTCACCTACCACAACCAAGAGGAACCTCCTCCCTGGACACAAGCCATTCCCAAATATATATCATCATACCTCTTCCTGCAGCCACCACTAGGGGGTACTCAGGGATTACATTGGCTGTATATACAGTATGCAGTAATCTCCTGAGCTCCCCCTAGTGGTAACTGTATATACAGTATATAGTAATCTCCTGAGCTCCTCCTAGTGGTGGCTGTATACACAGTATGTATAATGCTCTGAGCTCCTCAGTAGGTGGTCGTATACACCAGTAGTAATATCCTGAGCGTCCTCCTAGTGTGCCAAATGATACCAGTATATGAGTAATTCTCCTGAGCTCCCCTAGTGGGGCTGTATTACTATAGTAATGAACCTCCTGAGTCTCCCTAGTGGTGGCGTATTATTACAGTATGTAGTATCTCCTGACGCTCCCCCTAGTGGTGGACTGTATTACAGTATGTAGTCCTAGATCTCCTCGACTCCCCCCAATCACCCCCCCCCCCCCCCCCCCCCACCCACCCCCACCCCCCCCCCCCCCCACCCCCCCCCCCCCACCCCCCCCCCCCCCCCCCCCCCCTAGCGGTGGCTGATACTATCAGGAAATGTAGTAATCTCGAGCTCTCCTAGCGGTGGCTGTGATATACAGGTATGTAGTAATCTCTGAGTCCTTACGGTGGCTGTATATACAGTATGTAGTTATCTTCCTGAGCTCCTCCTAGTGGTGGCTGATATACATATGTACGTAACTCTCCTGAGCTCCCCCCTAGTTAGTGGCTGTTAATACAGTGTGTAGTAATCTCCTGAGCTCTCCCTAGAGTGGCTGTATATTACAATTGTAGTAATATCAGCTCCTCCTAGTGGTGGCTGTATTTACGTGTGTAGTATCATCCTGTTGCTCTCCTAGTAGTGGCGTGTATAAAGTTGTAGTAAAATCTCCTGAGCCTTGCCTCATAGTGGTGGCTGTATACACAGAATGTAGAATCTCTGAGCTCCTCCTAGTGGGGCTTTATATACAGTATGTATAATCTCCTGAGCTCCTCCTAGTGGTGGCTGTATATACAGTATGTCGTTAATCTCTGAGCTCCCCTAGCGGGTGGCTCGTATATACAGGTATGTAGTAATCCTCCTCGAGCTCCCCCTAGTGGTGGCCATGTATATACAAGATGTAGTGTTATTTCACGGTCATGTGATCAGGTCATATACAGATAAAGATGCTCTCTTACCCTCTCCGAGGAGTCCCAGGGGCCCCCACAGTCACAAAGGCCTCTTAATCTACTCTACAGAAATCACCTTTAGAGAACAGCACAATTTGACTTTCAAAGATTTACACCCCGTGGTCTGAACAGTTCTAGAGCCGTCTGATGTACAACTGATCTGCCCAATCCTCTGCCTGCTAAATACAAATCTCGCCTCAACGTTTTTCTGATTTTACTGTTGTGATGAAATAGTTTCTGCCTCTTACAATATCATCCCCAGGCATGTGGGAAAACACAGTAATAATCATTTTATTTCTATGGACGCATATATTCGGAGCTTACACATCATAGGGGGACCCATACAGTACAGTATAATAGAAGTTCTACTTCCCTCTCTCAGCATGAAGTCACAGCACATTCACAAAAACATTCTCTATCTACGATGTAGGAAAAAGCCCATCGCGCAGGATTATACATTTTTTTGGTACATTCTGGGTGTGAAAGAACACTTATATTACTAAGCCTGGAGTAAACAGTTCCTGGTCCCTGCGCGTGGAAATATTGCCCCTAAGGTATGGAATACACTCCCTAAATCTTGTGATACAATCAGTTCCTGGGGGAATGGAGGAGGTTCCCTTCTGCTGCTTTCATCTGGGTCAGGACTTTGGAGGCCATGAAAGGTGTAATGGCGCTGGTGTACATTTGTACTGAGACAGGAACAGATATGTTGCAGATTTCTTGGGTGAAGGATCGTTCTACAGTATAGGGTTTGTTATAGTTGTATCTGATCTAGACAAGGCTTTGATATATTTTACATGCGCTGATACAGTGTAACAAAATATTTTGGAGAGATTTGTGCAGCTGATATGTTTAGGTTTTGTGGACTAGATACAATAGTAATGAAACCTCAGCTCTCTGTAGTAAGGGGGGCACAGGTTGGACTGTGATACATTGTAACAGAATATCAGGACAGGGCTGAGATCTGTGCAGCTGATATGTTTTAGCCTGGATACAATTGTACATGTCAGCTGGTTTGTTACAATGTATCAGTCTGGACACATACCAATATGTTCCCCATAATAACTAACACCTAGGGACCACCACCCAGCTTTCCCTGCCTCCTGCATGTCTCCTCCATGTGCAGACACTTTCCGGCTCATTATTTAGAGTGAGCCCCCGCGACCCCCCAGTTCTGGGGCGGCTTTACGTTACAGTGTGGACGGCGCCGCTCTCATCCTAATAAGATGTTCAGCATTGAATGGAGAACGAGAGGGAAAATCACAGGAGGACGGATAACATATTCCACGGCAGCGGCAGGATTGATGGAAATTACAAATCCCAGCTGCCAGATGTCCTCACAGGCTAAGGGGGGCCGCGTCAGACAGACCCCCGAGGTCCATCATGTCAGCGGTGGCAGCCCCTGTGAAGTGGTGTTCAGCGCTCGGGGAGACCTCAGGCAAGTGTTAGAAGTAGAACAGCGCTGGCGTGTAAGTGAGCGCTGCGCTGGTCTGCTGCGGCCTCGGGAAGCCCCTGAGGCTACACACATCCGTCTTATCTGCTACACTACAGCAGCTCAAAGGGAAAACCTCACATCACCTTGTAGTCTATTACCGATCTGTGCCAGGAGAGGGACCCCATTCCATGCCTGCACCCCCAGATACTAAACGTGCTGACACTGCCTGACCCTGCACGTACCAACACCCCCTGACCCTGCACATACCAACACCCCCTGACCCTGCACGTACCAACACCCCCTGACCCACGTAGCACACCCTGCCCTCTGTGCCACCCCCTGACCCTGCACATAGTCGGCGGGAACCCCCAGACCCGCCACATACACTGCATCCCCTGACCCTGCACGTCACCAACCACCCCTACCCTTGCTTCGTCCAACAACCCCCCTGACCTCACATCCAACACACCCCTGACCCTGCAATCGTACCACAACACCCCCTGACCCTGCTCGTACCAACACCTGCCCCTTGACCCTGCATACATGCACACCCCCTACCCTGCCATAACAACTCCCTGAGCCCTCACGTACAACACCCCCGACCCTGCTCGTACCAAACACCCCCTGACCTGCACAACAACATCCCCTGACCCTGCACGTACAACACCCCCACCCCCCTGACCCTGCTCGTACCAACACCCCTGCCCCTGCACATACCAACACCCCAGAACCCTGCACATACAACAACCCCCCCCTGACCCCTGCACGTACCAACACCCCTGACCCTGCTCGTACCAACACCCCCTGACCCTGCTCGTGCCAACACCCCCTGACCCTGCCTTACAACACCCCCTTACCCTGCACATCGCAACCCAACCCCCAGACCCTGCACATACCAACACCCCCTGACCCTGCACGTACCAACACCCCCTTACCCTGCATGTACCAACGGCCCCTGACCCTGCACATACCAACACCCCCTGACCCTGCACGTACCAAAACCCCCTGACCCTGCACTAGTCATCACACCCCAGACCCTGCCATACCACACCCCCCTGACCCTTCACGTACCAACCCCTCCAACACCCCTGACCCTGCCTACCAACACCCCCCTACCCTGCTCGTACACACCCCTGACCCTGCACTACCAACACCCCCTACCCTGCACATAGCAACACCCCTACCCTGCACATAACCAACCCCCCCCCCTGACCCTGCTCGAAACCAAACCCCCTGACCTGCACTATACCAACGCCCCTGACCCTGCACGTACCAACGGCCCCTGACCCTGCACGTACCAACGGCCCCGACCCTGCTCGTACCAACGGCCCCTGACCCTGCTCGTAACAACGGCCCCTGACCCTGCATGTACCAACGGCCCCTGACCCTGCACGTACCAACGGCCCCTGACCCTGCATGTACCAACGGCCCCTGACCCTGCATGTACCAACGGCCCCTGACCCTGCATGTACCAACGGCCCCTGACCCTGCACGTACCAACACCCCCTGACCCTGCATGTACCAACACCCCCTGACCCTGCTCGTACCAACTCTGACCCGCACTATCCACTCCCCGACCCTGCAGTACCAACGCCCCTGACCTGCTGCACGACCAACGCCCTGACCCTGCTGTACCGAACGCCCGACCCTGCACGTACCAACGTCCCCTGACCCTGCACGTACCAACGTCCCCTGACCCTGCACGTACCAACGTCCCCTACCTGCCTACAAGCCCCTGACCTTGCCGTAACAACCCCCACCTCACATACCACACACCCCCCCTGAGCCCTGCTCGTACCAACACCGGCCCCTGGCCCTGCACGTACCAACACCCCCCCTGACCCATGCACGTAAACCCCTTGACCCTGCACGTCAACACCCCCTGACCCTGCACGTAACAACCACCCCTGCCCTGCCACGTACCAACACCCCCTGACCCTGCACGTACCAACACCCCCTGACCCTGCACGTACCAACACCCCCGACCCTGCATCGACCACACCTCAAACAACACCCCTGACCCTGCCGTACACACACCCCCCTGACCCTGCTCACCAACACCGCCTGACCCTGCACATCCAACACCCCTGACCCTGCACACACCCACCCCAACACTCGTACACCCCCCTGACCCTGCTACGTACCAACACCCCTGACCTCGCCACTTACCACCACCCCCGACAACTCCTGCCGTACCAACCCCCCTGACCCTGCACGTACCAACACCCCCCTACCCTGCCCTGCACGTACCAACACCCCCTGACCCTGCACAGTACCAACACCCCCTGACCTGCTCGTAAACACCCCACCTGCACAACAACCCCTGACCCTGCACGTACCAACACCCCCTGACCCTGCACGTACCAACACCCCCTGACCCTGCTCGTACCAACACCGACCTGACCCCCACATAGCCACACCCTGACCTGCTACCAACACCCGACCTGCCTGGCCCTGCATATACTAACCGGTGTATTGTTTGTCATACGTCTACGGTTTTTTATGCATAGGTTGTATCCGTTTGTACCCTTTTTTTTTTTTCTTCACGTTTACTTCCTGCACCTGCTGCATGATTTGGGCATGACATCGATGTGACGGACTGATGCAAACGCTGGAACGCTTTAAGCGACACCTATGCAGCAGTTCACGTTTTTTTCAACCATAAACACAAATATGTCTACAGATGTACAAGACAAGAAACGTTCCCCCGTGTGGCATCCGCCATGTCCATAGAAATGAATGGATACGCCGTAGTGCACACATAGATAACACGTGATGTGAACTCTGACTGTGACATCTGACCCCTGATACAACTCTGATCCCTGACTTCTATATAGATTCTATAGTCGCTACCCCCATGTATTCTATAAGAGCTTCCAAGCTGTAGACACTAAGGATCCATGAAGTATTAGTAGTTCTGGTAATCTATTCATGAAGCAGGGGGTTCAGGATGAACAGCGCTGTAGGTCCTGGATTCTGGCTGTACATAGCACAGATACCCATTAATTTCAGTCCCCCACATCCCCCATGACCCTGAGCCTGCAGGTGATGTGCGGTACTGCATCTCAGACCTATCCACTTCTACAGAGATGATCTGCAATACCAGACACAACCCAAGGGTAGGGGTGGCGCTGCTGGGAGGAGAAAACTGCTTAGTATACATGTAACGTATCCTCTGATACTGTACCCCTCGTCCTGGACTATCCTGAGCCCCCACCTCTGCAGCGCCGGCACATCGGGCCTGGATGTGAGTTATGGCCGTCATTATCCGGATCTGGAGGAGACGCGACTCTTCTGGATTATTACATTCCTTCTACACGGATCATTCATCACAACCTCTGGATTATCATGCAGACGCCGTAACCGTAGGGAGCGACGGAATCTATCACCGAACCACGGAAAGCATGAACCGCCACATGGTGAGCCACAACCGCCATAGTGTGTCCTCACCTACCATGGCCAGGGGGCGCCACTGAGGCTGATCTATAGGGGATCAGTTCACACAGAATATTGATACACACTCAGCAGACGTACTCCGTATAGGATAGTACACACTCAGCAGACAGTATCACACGAGATAGGATTAGATACAATCGCTCACAGACAGTATCACACAGGATAGGATTAGATACACAGCTCCAGCGCGTATCACACAGGATAGGATAGATACACAGCTCATCAGACTGTATCACACAGGATAGGATTAGATACAGCGCTCAGCAGACTGTATCACACAGGATAGGATTAGTATCACAGCTCAGCAACGTATCACAACAGATAGATTCGAACACAGTCAGGCAGACGTTACTCACACAGATAGGATTAGATACAACAGCTCAGGCAGACTGTATCACCAGGATAGGATTAGATCCAGCTCAGCAGAACTGTATCACCCATGAGAGGATTAGACATACACAGCTCAGCAGACAGTAGCACACACGGAGAGGATTAGATATACACAGCTCACAGACTGTATCACACGGATAGGTTATATTACACAGCTCACAGACTGTACTCACACAGGATAGATTAGATACACAGCTCCATCAGACTGTATCACACAGGATGATTGATACACAGCTCAGCAGACGGTATCACACAGGATAGGATTAGATTCACCACTCAGCAGACTGTATCACAACAGGATGATTAGATACCCAGCCAGCGGAACTGTATCACACGGGATAGGAATTAAATACACAGCTCAGCAGACTGTATCACACAAGATAGGATTAGATCACGGCTCAGCAGACAGTATCGCACAGGATAGGATTAGATACACAGCTCAGCAGACAGTATCACACAGATAGGATTAGATACAACAGCTCATCAGTCAGTATCACACAGGGAGAGTGATAACACGCTCAGCAGTTCAGTATACACACAGGAGGATAAGGTACAAACAGCTCAGCAGACGTATCGCACAGGTAGATTAATACACGCTGCAGCAGTCAGTATCACACGGATAGGATTAGATACACGGCCTCAGCAGGCAGTATCACACATGATAGATTAGATACACTGGCTATTCAGCAGAATCACACAGGATAGTACGTTAGATAGACTAACGAGCCTCAGCAGGCATTATCACACAGATTGGATTAGATACCCGGCTCGGTACATTGTCCATCGGGTAAGCAGGTTCCCAGGGAGCAGCAGATGTCACTCGGGCAGTGGAGGAAATGTCTCTCAGCAGAGGATTATCCAGGTATAAAGGATGAATTGTCCTCTCTACTCTGGTGACATATCCTATATACAGTGTCCCCTGTGTATCCCATATAACCTATGATCCCACAGTGTCCCTGTTTATCCCATATACCTATATACCACATACAGTGTCACCCCTGTGTATCCCATATAACCTAGACCATATACTGGCCTGTGTATCCATATCACCTATTACCATATCCTGTGCCCCTGTTATCCCATATCACCCTATATACCATATACTGTATCCCCTGTGTACCCATATCACCTTAACCATATCTGTATTCCTGGTACCCATTCACCTTATACCATATACGTGTATTCCCTGTGTAACCCATATCACCTATATACCATATACTGTATTCCCTGTTTACCCATATACCTATATACCATATACTGTTCCCCTGTTACCCATATCACTCTTACCATATCTGTGTCTCCCTGGTATCCCATATCACCTATAACATATACTGTATCCCCTTGTATCCCATATCACCTATAACCATATACTGTGTCCCCTGTGTATCCCATATCACCTATATACCATATACTGTATTCCCTGTGTATCCCATATAACCTATATACCATATACTGTATTCCCTGTGTATCCCATATCACCTATATACCATATACTGTATTCCCTGTGTATCCCATATCACCTATATACCATATACTGTCTTGTGTATCCCATATCACCTATATACCATATACTGTTCCCCTGTTGTATCCCATATCACCTATATACCATACACTGTGTCCCCTGTGTATCCCATATCACCTATATACCATATACTGTGTCTTGTTTTATCCCATATCACCTATATACCATATACTGTATTCCCTGTGTATCCCATATAACCTTTATACCATATACGGTGCCCCTGTGTTATCCATAACCTATATACCATATACAGTGTCCCCTGTGTATCCCATATCACCTATATACCATATACTGTGTCCCCTGTGTATCCCATATACCTATATACCATATACTGTGTCCCCTGTGTATCCCATATCACCTATATACCATATACGGTGTCCCCTGTATATCCCATATCACCTATATACCAATACTGTATTCCCTGTGTATCCCATATCACCTATATACCATATACTGTGTCCCTGTGTATCCCATATCACCTATATACCATATACAGTGCCCCTGTGTATCCCATATCACCTATATACCATATACTTGGTCCCCGTTTATCCCTATAACCTATATCCAATATCGGTGCCCCTGTGTATCCCATATAACCTATATACCATATACAGTGTCCCCTGTGTATCCCATATCACCTATAACCTATCTGTGTCCCCCGTGTACCCATATACCTATACCATACTGTGTCCCCTGTGTATCCCATAATAACCTAATACCAAGACTGTGTCCCGTATCATCCCATACCGTATACCATATACTGTTCCCCTGGTGTACCCTCATATAACCTATAACCTATAACTGTGTCCCCTGTGTATCCCATATAACCGATATATACCATATACTGTGTCCCGGTGTGTACCCATATCACCTTATACCATACACTATGTTTCCCCTGTGTATCCCATATCACCTATATACCATATACTTGTATCACCTGTGTATCCCATATCACCTATAACCATATACTTGTCCCCTGTGTATCCCTATCACCTATTACCATATACTACATCCCTGTGTATCCCATATCACCTATATACCATATTCTACAACAATCCTCCTGTGTATCCCATATAAACCTATACCATATACTGTGTCCCCTGTGTATCCCTATTCACCATAATCCATATACTACATCCCCTGTGTATCCCATAACCTATAACCATATACTGTGTCCCTGTGTATCCCATACACCGTATACCATACTTTGCCCCCGTGTATCCCTAATCCCCTATATACCATATACTGTGTCCCCTGTGTATCCATAATCACCTAAACCATATACTGTATCCCCTGTGTATCCCATATCACCTATATACACCCTATACGGTGTCCCCTGTGTATCCTGTATCACCTATATACCATTACTGTCTGTGTATCCCATCTCAACCTATATACCTATATGTACCCTGTGTATCCCATATCACGATATACGATAACGGTGTCCCCTGTGGATCCGTATCACCTATATCCCATATACTGTATCCCTGTTATCCCTATCACCATATATCCATATACTGTATCCCCTGTGTATCCCATATCACCTATTTACCATATACTGTGTCCCCTGTGTATCCCATATCACCTATTTACCATATACTGTGTCCCCTGTGTATCCCACACCTCTTACACATATACTGTATCCCTGTGTATCCCTATAACCTATATACCATATACATTGTCCCCTGTGTATCCCATATCACCTATATACCATATACTAGTGTCCCTGTGTTCCCATTATAACCTATTACCATATACTTGTCCCTGTGTATACCTCATATAACCTATAAACCATATACCGTGTCCCCTGTGTATCCCATATCACCTATATACCATATACTGTGGTCCCCGTGATCCCATATACCTATATACCCCATCATACTATACATCCCCTGTGTAATCCCCTATAACCTAATATACCCTATAACAGTGCCCCTGTGTATCCCATATCACCTAAATACCATTACTGTGTCCCCTGTGTATCCCATATACCTATTACCATATACTGTGTCCCCTGTGTATCCCATATAACCTATATACCATATACTGTGTCCCTGTTATCCCATATACCTTATACCATATACGTGTCCCCTGATGTAAAAATCCCATATACCTATATAACCATATACTAAGTGTCCCCTGGATCCCAATCACCTATATACCATATACTAGTGTCCCCTGTGTATCCCATACTACCTATATACCATATAACTGCCTTCCCCTGTGTATCCCATAAACCTTATACCATATACAGTGTCCCCTGGTATCCACAATCACCTATATCACAGATCCTGTGTCCCCTGTGTATCCCATATAACCCTATATACCTATATACTGTGTCCCCTGTGTATCCCATATAACCTATATACCATAACGTGTGTCCCCTTCTATATCCCATATAACCTATAACCATATACTGTGGTCCCCTTGTGTAATCACCTAAACTATGAATACCCATAACTGTGGTCCCCTGTGTATCCCATATAACCTATACTACCCATATACTGTATCCCCCTGTATCCCATACAACCTTATAACCTACACTGTGTCCCCTGTGTATCCCATATCACCTATATACCATATACTGTATTCCCTGTGTTCCCATATCACCTATATACCATATACTCGGTCCCCTGTGTATCCCATATAACCTATATACCATATACTGTGTCCCCTGTGTATCCCATATAACCTATATACCATATACTGTGTCCCCGTGTATCCATATAACCTATATACCATATACTGTGTCCCCTTTGTATCCCATATCACCTATATACCATATACTTGTCCCCTGTGTAATCCCATATCACCCTATATAACCATATACTATTTTCCCTGTGTATCCCATATCACCTATATACAGATACTGTGTCCCCTGTGTATCCTATAACCATATATACCATATACTGTGTCCCCTGTGTATCCCATATACCTATATACCATATACTGTGTCCCTTTGTATCCCATATAACCTCTATACCATATACAGTGTCCCCATGTGTATCCCATATCACCTATGATACCATATACTGTGTCCCGTGTATCCCTATATCACTATCCATATACTACATCCCCTGTGTATCCCATATGCACTATAATAGACCATATACTACATTCCCTGTGTATCCCATATAAACTATATACCATTATACCTTTGTCCCTGTGTATTCCCATATACCTATATACCATATCTACCATCCCCTGTGTATCCCATATATGAACCATATTCCACTATACTGTGTCCCCTGTGTTTATCCAGATCAACCTTATACCATAGTCCGTGTCCCTGTGTATCTCCATATCACCTATACTACCATTATGTGTCCCATGGTTAATCCCCATATCACCTATATACCATATACTGATCCCCTGTGTATCCACTATACCTAATACATATACTGCTGTGTCCCCCTGTGTATCTTGTATCACCTATATACATTACTGTCTTGTGATCCCATATCACTAATAACATATACGTATACCCCTGTGATCCCATATAACCTATATACGCTATACTGTGTCCCCTGTGTATCTGTACACCTATTAATACCATATACTGTCTTGTGTATCCAGATCACTATATACCATAACTGTATCCCCCTGTGTATCCACCTATCACCTATATACCATAACTGTATCCGGCTGTGTATCCCATATCACCTATTTCCATATACTGTGGTCCTGTGTATCAACCTCACCTTTACCATATACTGTGTCCCCCTGTGTATCCCAGTATCACCCTCACCTTTTACCATATGACTGTGTCCCGGTGTCATCCCATATCACTATATGACCATATACGACACTCCCCTGTGTATCCCATATAACTATATACCATATACTGTTCCCGTGTTGCTATCCCATAAACCCCTGTATAACAACCTACTGTCCCCTGGATCCCATATCAACTATTACCAATACTGTGTCCCCTGTGTATCCCAATACCATATACCATATACTGTGCTTCTCCTGTGTATCCCATATAACCTATATACCCATATACCGTTGTCCCTGTTGTATCCCATATCACCTATAGAACATATACGTCCCCTTGTATCCCATATCACCTTATACCATATACTGATCCCCGTGTATCCCATAATCACCTAAGACCATATACTGTATCCCCTGTGTATCCCATATCCCTATTTAATCCATATACTGTGTCCCCTGTTATACCCATATCACTATTATACATATACTGTGTCCCCTGTGTATCCCATAATCACCTTATACCATAACTACATCCCCTGTGTATCCCATATAACCTATATACCATATACGTGTCCCATGTGTATTCCCATATCACCTGTATAACCATATACTGTGTACCCCTGTGTATCCATATCACCCTATTTACCATATACTGTTGTCCCCTGTGTATCCCATATAACCTATATCCATATACTGTGCTCTCCTGTGTCACTATACCTATATAAACAACAGTGTCCCCCATATCACTAAACATATACGTGTCCCCTGTGATCCCATATCCCTATACTACACATATACATTGGCCTCCCCGTCGTTGCTCCTTTCCCTATATCCATATTACTTATCCCCTGGTTAAGCCCATATCACCCTATATACCATATCTATGTTCCTGTTATCCATATCCACCTTATCCATATCTGTGTCCCCTGTGTCCCAGTATCACTATATACCATATACTGTATCCCCTTTTATCCCATATACTGTATACCAATACTAGTATCCCCCTGTTATCCCATATCCCTTTTACCATATCTGTGTCCCCTGGTGTATCCCATATCACCCTATTTACCATTAGCTGTGTCCCCTGTGTATCCATATCACCTATATCTCCTTATCCATACATCCCCTGTTGTATCCCATTATAAACCTATATACACAATACTGTGGTCCCTGGTGTTACCATATCACCTGTATACCATATCTGTGTCCCTGTGTATCTCCATATCCCTATTTACCAGTACATATACTGTGTCCCCTGTGTATCCCCATTATAACCATATACCATATCTGTGTCTCCTGTGTATCCCCTATTAACTATATACTATACACAGTGTCCCCTGTGTTATCCCATATCACCTATATAACATATACGTGTCCCTGTTGTATCCCATATCACCTAGATACCATATACTGATCTCCTTGGGGGGTGTGTAATCCCAGTCATACACCATATACCAGATATATATGTTCCCTGTGTATTCCCATATCACCTATTACCATATACTGTTGTCCCTGTGTATCCCATATTACCTATATTACCATATACTGGGTGTCCCTGGTCTCCCATATCTACCCATAGCATATGGACTTATTATTATTAAAGGGCTATTGTCCATGATATGGGCTGGGGAAGCGGGACGTCCTCCTTGTGGGCAGTGTGTAGGTCGGGAGGGGAAATGTCCTACACGCGAGGGCGGGGTGTGTCCTGCCGCATTGTTGGTTCTTTTGGGATGAGAACAGGGCACCCAAGTTTGTTGTGCTGCATTAATATATTAACTATGATGAAACAGTAACATCGGGCGGGCTTTGTTGGCGCAGGATATAAGACGTCCTGCAGACGCACATTCTTTTTCATGCAGGACACAGAGCGGAGAACGCTGGGAACAGTCATCCCACAAGTTTAGTTTTCTTCTCGTAATAAAGGGCAATTTGTTACAGTGGATCAGCGCGCAGGGACTATCATCCCCAAAAACTGGGGAGCAAAAATCCAAAACTCAGGCCCTACCGCACAAAATCTAGAGCGGGGGTGACCGCCAGGCCCCTGTACTTCACCCTTGCGTCATGCGGTGGATACCTGATCCATACTCCAGTACCACATCCAGAAGCTGCTTTAGATTACTGGCTTTCCACTCTGTAACAAAAACTGACAGAGATGTATAATACGATGTAAGGACACCGACCTATAACCTGCTTACGCTGTTCCTAATGAGCGGACTGGAAAAAAAAAAATATAATTTTTTCAGACGCTTAAAGGGCATCCACCACAGGATTAACAGGACTGTTATGCAAATGAGCTGAGGGGCTCCAGGCTCCATAACACCTATGAAGACTGGAGCCCCTCAGGCTTATTTGCATACAGTTCTTCATCCTGTTGGTAGATTCCCTTTAAAGTCTGAATTGGATATTGGAAAAGAAGATAGAAGAAACAAAGATGAAGAAAGAAATTCTATTTTGTGGATTGCTGAAGTCACAGTTCTGCTGCGGGACAGCTTGTGATGTTTGGTTGTGTACATGAATATATGACTGCATTAAATATAAGACATACGAGGCAAAATCAAAGGCACATGGTACAACCAAAATATACACCAGGCGAACCAAGAAATCACATGAATCTACAATAGAGCAAGTCAGAGTTAACAGTACTCATAAGATCAACAAACGAGAAGGCTATACGAATAGATCACAGATCAGGACAAAATCAAACACATACAAATGAAGTGTCACCCAGCGTCAAGCTTCTAAGGTCAACACCTGCGAATGAACCACAAGCATGACTCAATAATATGCTAATAACAATACAGAGACACGCAGCTGAGTCAAGTCGGGAACGTAGTATCACTATATAGATTCATTACTTAAGAACTGAATTGAGACGGCAGCTGATTCAATGATATCTATAGATCAACATAGATAGGACGCAGCTGATCAATATAATATCACATACTGAGTACCAAATCAGATACATGATAATGTAGACGCAGCTATCATGTGTCATACTGATGATACGCAGTATAGATATCTATAGTCACACTACGTGAAAGGACACCAGCTGATCAATATAATCTATAGATCACATACTGATAAGGATGCCAGTTGATCAATGATATCGTATAGATCACATGCTGATAGACGCGATCAATGATATATATAGATCACATATTGAGGGACGCAGCTGATCAATGATATCTAGTACTCTGACAGACCAGATAGATGCAGAAATACTATGATAATACTGATAGACTCACATCTGAATCAAGGCAATACTGACAGCTGCAATCAATGATAATCTATAGATCAACATACTGAATGCAGGATGATCAATGATATCTAAGATCACATACTGATAGGAACCGATAATGCTTCAGCAGATAAGAGGCAATGGATCAAGATCTATAGATACTGGAAGGCACAGCTATGTAACAATGATATCATATAGATCACATACTGATAGGAACTGACAGTATATCTATAGATATACTGATAAGATCTGAGATGATCACATAGTACGTGATTAGGATGCATCTGACAATGATATCATAGTATCACATACTGATAGTGCTCGCATGCAATCAATATTATCTATAGATCAATACGTGGATAGGATACGCTGATCAATGATATCTATAGATAGATACTATAGGATCAGCATGATCAATGTATATCTATAGACACAATACTGATGGATGCAGATCTCAACGATAATCTATAGATCAAATACTGATAGGACGTCAGATGATCAATGATATCATAGATCCCATCTGATAGACGCAACGATCAAGTAATATTAATAGATCACATATCTGGATAAAAGGATGCAGCATGATCAATGATATCTATAGATAAGATACTGATGAGGATGCAGCTGATCAATGATATCTATAGATCACATACTGATAGGATGCAGCAATGATCAATGATATCTATAGATCACATACTGATAGGACTGCAGATGATCAATGATATCTATAGATCACATACTGATAGGGTCAGCTGATAATATATTAATATCTTGATAGGATCACAATGATATCTTAGATAATAGATTAGGATGCAGGCTGATCCCAATGAATCTAGATCACATACTGATAGGACACAGATGATCAATGATATCTATAGATTATATACTGATAGGACGCAGATGATCAATGATATCTATAGATAAGATACTGATAGGATGCAGCTGATCAATGATATCTATAGATCACATACTGATAGGATGACGCTTGATCAATGATATTCTATAGATCACAACTGATAGGATGGCAGATGATCAATGATTATCTATAGATAAGATACTGATAGGACAGCGATCAAGATCTATGATACTCAAATGACTGAATTGATATCTATAGATCACATACGATAGATGTCAGCGATCAAATGATAATCTAAGATCACATACTGGATGGATGCAATGATACATTCATAATCTATGATACACATACTGAACGATGCAGTGGATCAATGATATCTATAGATCACATACTGATAGGACGCAGCTGATCAATAATATCTATAGATCACATACTGATAGGACGCAGCTGATCAATGATATCTATAGATCACATACTGATAGGACGCAGCTGATCAATGATATAATCAATAATGATAGGGCAAGTGTCACATTAAGCTCACATACTGATGGATGTCAGTGATCAATGATATCTATAGATTTCCACATACTGATAGGAAAGCGATCGCTCAATAGTAATCTATAGATACTACTGTATGGAGCGAAATGATCTGGATATCTATAGATCACGATACTGATAGGGAAGCAGCTGATCAAATGATATCTATCTAGTCACTACTGTAGGATGGAGATGATCAATATATCTATAGATAAATACTGATATGTGGAGAGCATGACTCAATGTATCTAAGATCACACTACTGATAGGATTGCAGATGATCAATGATATCATAGACAATATGATAGAGGATGATATGATATCTAGATCATAGAGAAGCAGATGTCTTAATGATATCTATAGATTACCTGATAGGACGCAGATTATCAATGATATCTTATAAGATCACATATGTGAGGATTGCAGATGTCCAATTATATCTATACGATACATAATCGATAGGATGCAGCTGATCAATGGATATTTTTAGATACCACTCCCACTGAGTTGCTTAGGATGCAGTCATTCGATCCATATATAAATCTATAGATCACAAGATAGACAGATGATCAATGATCGTCAGGATGATAGGACGCAATGACATATTCTATAGATCACATACGGATAGGAGCAGATGGATCAATGATATCTATAGATCTGCCTGATAGATGCAGATGAATGCAATGATATCATAGATAAGATACTGATAGATGCATCTGATCAATGATATCTCTAGATCACACGAATACCTGATAGGACTGCAGATGATCATATGGATATCTATAGATCACACTAACGATAGGACCAAGCTGATCAATGATATCTATAATCACAATACATGATAAATAGGGACGAGCAGACGATCAATAATATCCGAGTAATACACCATACTGATAGGATGGCAAGCATGATCATGAATGATTCTAACGAATCACATACTGAAGGATGCAGCTGAGTCAATGAAATATCTATACAGGTCACAGTACTGAATAGGACGCGAGCTGAATCCAAAGATATCTATAGATCACATACGGAGATAGGGCATGCAAGATATCAATGATATTCATATATATAAGATACTGATAAAGGACGCAGATGATCAATGTAAAGATCTAATAGATCACCATACTGATAGAGGACGGCAGCGATCAATGATCTATTAGATCCATACTGTAGGATGCAAGCTGATCAATATTGATCCTATAGATCACATATGACCAGGACGCAGCTGATACATATATAATATAGATCACATGACTGATATGATGCAGCTGAATCAATGAATCTATAGATCACATACTGATAGTGAGCAGATGATCAATATATTATAGATCACGAGCTGATAGGCGAGAAGATGATCAATGTATCTATAGATCACATATGATCGATGAGAGATGGCTCAATGATATCTAGAATATAAGGATAGGACCGCAGATGATCATGATATCTATAGATACAGATCTGATAGGATGGATGCAGCGGATGCAATGATATCTATAATCACATTACCTGATAGTATGGAGATGATCAATGATATCTATAGATACATCTGATAGGAAGGAAGATGATCAATGATTTATCATAGATAAGATTATGATAGGATGCAGCTATCAATGATTGTATAGATCACATACTGGATAGGACAAGCTGTCATGATATCTATAGATCATCATACTGATAGGAACGCAGATGATCCAATGATTCTACTAGCATCAATACTGAAGGAATGCAGCTGATCAATGATATCTATAGATCACATACATACTGATAGTCGGATGCATGCTGATTCAATGATATCTATAGATCACATACGGAAGGATTGCCAGATGATCAATGATATTAAGCATAACATGGACTGATAGGATGCGATGATCAATTATATCTATAGATCATACTGATTAGGACACAGCTATCAATGCATATCTAAGATACACTACTGATAGGATGCAGATGATCAATGATATCTATAGATCACATACTGATAGGACGCAGATGATCAATGATATCTATAGATAAGATACTGATAGGATGCAGATGATCAATGATATCTATAGATAAGATACTGATAGGATGCAGCTGATCAATGATATCTATAGAACTACTACTGTATCGATGCAGATGATCAATGACTATAGTCACATATGATGATCGCAGCGATCAAGATGATAGGACCACATGATCTGATGACCCTTGAAATATATAAGACGGATAATATAATAGATCACATACTGATAGGATGCAGCTGATCATGATAATCTAATAAGTCACATATGATAGGACGCAGCTGATCAATGATATCTATAGATACATACTGTAGGCAAACGCAGCTGATCAAAGATATCTATAGTCATACAACTGATAGGATGCAGATGATCAATGATATCTATAGAATAAGATACGATAGGCCGTGCAGATGATCAAATGATATCTATAGAATCACATAACTGATAGGACCGCACTGATCAATGAATTCTATAGATCACAATACGATACGGATGCGCTTATCACTGATATATATAGATCACATACTGGTAGGACGCAGTGATCAGAGATATCTATAGATCACTACTGATTTTGAGGATCAGCTGATCAATTGATTCTATAGAATCCATACGATAGGATGCAGATGATCATGATATCTATGATCACATAACTATAGAGGACGCAGACTGATCAATGTATCTATAATCACATACGATAGGATGGAGATGAATCAATGATAACTATAGATTATATATGCTGACTAGTGACGCAGACATGATCAATGTAATTATAGATAAAAGATACTGGTAGGATGCAAGCTGATCCAATCTATCTCTATAGATCACATACTGATAGGATGCAGATGATCAATGATATCTATAGATCACATACTGATAGGACGCAGATGATCACTGATCTAGTCATAAAGATACTGACTAGGATCAGCTGATCAATGATATTTATAGATCAACATACTGATAGGCACAGCTTGATCAATGATATCTATAGATCACATCTGATAGACGCAATAGATCATTTGATATCTATAGATACATATGATAGGCGGCGAGCTGATCAATGATATCTTAGATCACATACTGATAGGACTGCAGCGATCACTGAGATCTAAGCATCACATAATGATATGGATGCGATGATCAATATAATACTATATGATACACATATGATTAGGATGGCAGATGATCATGCGCATTATCTATAGATCACATACTGATAGACACAGCTGATCAATGATATCTATAGATCCTACGATAGGATGCAGAGATCAATGATATCTAAGATTAAATACTGATAGGAACGCAGAGATGATCATGTATCTAATAGATCACATTATGATAGGATGCAGATGATCAATGATCTCTATAGATAAGATACTGTAGGATGAGCTCTGATCAATGATATTATAGATCACAAATGATATGATGCAGATGACAATGATTATCTATCGACCATACTTGAGTAGTGACGACAGCTGATCATGATATCTATAGATCACATACTGATAGGATAAAGCTGAACACCTATCTATCTATCTATACGAAATACACAAGGTTGGTCACTCCACTGGACCGTGTTCGAACACTAGATGGCAAAGTCCCTAGCCTGGTTACCCTCTCAGCTTCCTCTGTCAAATCCAAAGCAAGTCTGCAAAACAGGACCGCTTCAAGTCGGTGTTTGGACTTGATCTTACCTCTATCTATTATCATCTTTTTCCCTATCCCTATCTTCATCTTTCTTCTTTCTTGATCTATCTCTATTCTACCTCTATCTACTCTATCTCCTTCTATCGTCGTATCTCTATTTCTACTTACTCCTATCATATCGATCTATCATTATCTATCTCCTATCTATCTCCATCTACATCATTATTATTTCCATATTATTAGATTATCTTATCATCCTCTCTACTTCTCTCCCCTACACTCTCTATTATATATCTATCTATCGTATTATCAATATATGCTAATCTATGCTGATCTATAATCTCCTATCTCTACTATCTATCTGCTCTAATCTATCGTTAGCGAAAGTCGACGGGCACGGCCGAGCGAGCGGAGCGCTCCAGCGAGCGAGCGCGAGAGCGATGCGGGACAGAGCGCCGAGAAGCCCGGCGGGCGCGACGCGACGACAGAGGACGAGAGTCAGGGCGAGCCGGCGAGCAGCGCCGCAGGCCACGGCAGCCGCCAGGAGTACGCCGAAGCGAGTACAGACGCGGGACGCGAGCGGCCAGGGCGTCGAGTAGATCCCAGTCAAAGCTACTCCGATGAGCGGACGCAGTCAGGCGTCCGACTACATAATCTATCACATCTACGTAGCTATCTACTAGTCGACGATCTAGTCATGCTAGCTCGACTATGCGAGCTATCCGTATCGTAGCATCCTATAGAGCATATCTCTCTCGCATCTATCTATTCATCTATCTACTCGACCTATCTACTATTCAGCTATCTTCTATCTCATCATATCCGATCACTATCTAGTCTACTCTAGATCTATTCTATCTCCTATCTATCTATCGTACTCGTAGTCGTAGCGTATCGTAGGTCTAGTTCTCAGTAGCTAGCGTAAGTCTTAGTCAGCTATCTAGTCTGACACCATCTATCAGTCTACCCGAGTCGATCGTATACGGTCTAACGTACTATCTATCTAGCTATCTCCATCTATTCATCGCACTATCTAGTGGTTATCATCTTATCTAGCCACATCTATCGTCCTTCTTATCTACTCCTAGTATGTTCTATCTACTATCTATCTATCTATCTCCTATCTATCTATCTATCTATCTATCTATCTCCATAGATCTATCTATCTATCATTACAAGGAAGGTCAAGCGCACTCCAGTAGGTAGAAATAATCAGGGTGATCTTTATTTCCAGATGCTACGTTCAGTGGTCCACCTTTTTCACGCATACACATAGTGACCAGTGGTTTTCTATATATGGAACACCCGCTTTCTGATTGGTCAACACAATTTTTGTGCAATAGTTTGGTACAAAGACATTTTTGTTGTATACATTATAGTAGGTGCATAATAAATCAACTATTACAGATAAGGAAAAAAACAAAAAAAGTCTAGTGCTACAATGAAAAATTGTGCTAAAGTGCATTATTAAAAACAATAGTAATCCTTGCACGGTCTAGGACCGCCCCTCGTCATTGATCGAATTCATGTAAATTAGCAGGGGGCCTGCATGGAAACACGTACTCGACCCGGAAAACAGCGCCGCTTACGTCATATACCGAGTTGAAACGGAAAGTAAACAAGTGGTCACACTGTCGCTATTCAGCCGCTCATTGCGCACGGGCAATCCTGAGGCGCAGCGGACCATATGGGTTTGAGGGAGCCAGGCGGAGCGCTAGAGGACAGTATAATATTGAGATATTACAGGATTTAGGAGACCGGTTTGCACACTGTGTGAAGCAGGTGAGTGTGTTCTTGCGGACAGTGGGTGTTGCGGATCCGCGAAATAGTACAGGGTCCACAATGAGCCCTCTTATGTCCCAATCGCGTCACCAATCAGAAGAAAGGACAAAGAACTGTCCCAAGTGGAGAACCGCAGTGAGAACCGGACACACTCTGTGATGAACGTGTTTAGCATAGGGACTAGGGAGCACCTCAGAGCCAATTTTTGTATTTCTGTGCGTGTCTCCTTATCGTCCCACGGTTTCAACACTATCAGCGGATCAGACGAAAGAGCAGGGAAGGAAAAAAGACTAATAGAGTACGGGGGCGCTATAGTTCCGGAGGGGGTTTCGGTTGCACCAATTGTGAGCCTAATAGATTGCAGCTATGGGGTCTTTTGGGTCCAAAAATTACAGGAGGATACTAGAGAAAACAAACAAAGTGTTACAAGATTAATATCCGGAGAATAAGCCGTGGAAATATCCCCTACATTAATAACTTATGGCTTTCAGAGGAACCAGAGGATGTGATATGCGGAACGTATCAGATCAGCACCACCGATTAACATAAGCATATTATAAACAGTGGTGAGAGATAATTCAATATTAAAACCGCTGGGGTGTTGGTCATGAGTGAGGTCGGTGGAGCCACTCCAGTTCTTTTTTTCCTGAGGGTATGTCCCTACTTACCCCCTCTCCCTAAGGGGATGGAATACGATCAATGAATTTGACATTTCATCAGGTCAGTTCTTTATGACCCTTATCAAAAAATGTCTACTGAATGGTAGTCAGTCTCTTTTAAGGATGGGTGTTACCTATGATTGTGTTCAGCCTAGTTATTTTTCAGGTCAAGGGTAGTTTAGACCAGGCTAGACCAGATTGCAGATGGGACATGATAGCTATAGACTACAAGTCACTGTTTGAATCCAAATAGTGTTGGATCTGTAGGTGAATCATTGTGGGTGAAGTGGTTCCCTTTGATGATATAAGCGCAATTGATACATGAGCGGGCAGGGGAAAACTGACAACCTAACATAGTTGTGCCAGTAAGATGTTTTTTTGAAAATTTCTCCAGGGGGCCAACATACTGACTTTACCAGATGGTCCTTAATGTTTTTAGATCGTCTATATTAGAGTAAGGGAGGGTTTTTTTAGTTCTCTGGGACGCCAGAGGGAATCACTGGACCAGGATTACGCCAGTGTTTTTTTATTATACACCTGAGACGAGTGTGGTGTTGTCGCTAAACTGTGAAACAATGGGATTGGAGGGGTCCCCTTCTTTCTTTTTGGGGCGGGCAATAGAGAGATTCTCTGTCTTTATTTTGCTCGAACCAAGTTTTTTGGTTGATGACACGTCGAGGGTAAACCTCTTGTTTGAGTAAATTTAGTGACCATTTGTATGTATATTCGTCCTGATATTTGTCATCATCCATAAAGAAGAGACTTCTTTTTTACCGTAGAACTGGCTGAGGGGAAGGGATCAACGCAATGGGACGTGTGGTGGCTACTCTCTATCTTAAGATGGGTCTTCCTGTCCGTAGGTTTGTGTACAGGTCCGTGGTGTGATCTTGTTGTCAGTAGTATGACTTTACGTCCGCAAAACTGTATTTCTCTTCGTAGATGAACCAGTGTGAATTTATGTCTTGGTCAACTAGTATTATAAAAATCTGAACATTCAGAAGAGACTGTTGAAGTTGGGGCCGTCCAGAGGAGAAATTAATGTCGTACTATATCCGCCACTCCAACCTCCTGACTGTGGAAGTTGTGTGGTATCCTAACGTTTCTTTTTCCTCCTCTAAGGACGGTCAATGACAATGTTGGTCATAGCAGGGGGTACCATGCTGGCCCCCATGGTCAACCACCTTCTGTTGAACGACAGAAGTTCCTCCAAATAAAAAATAATTGTTAACAAAACCATTTTAAGTAATTCCAAAATAAACAATCATTTCTTGTTCTTAAAAGTGGAACTGTCTTAGACATTTTTCCACATGCTCCTAGGCCACAAGGACTCGTGGTGATAGATTTATATAATGTACCACGTGCAAATGAGGACTTAAATGGTAGAGGAGGAGTGTGTTCCAATGAGTAATCCTGTATTACATAGAAATCGGAGTTGCCTGTATGTATGAGCGGCTGTTCACGGCAAAATCCCTGAGTACACCCCCCCCCCGGTCTAAAAATAGTAATATGTGAAAGATGAGGTCATTCCCCTATACAATCGGGCGTCCGTTGGCGATTTTAAGTTTTGGATTTTGGGAGAGACTAAATAACCGGCGGTTCCGGGTCATTCAAATCCATAAGTATACTATCCTAGTCTTTGCTAATGAGCCTGTATCAAGGGCCTTCATCTAAAAGATATTCTGAATCTACGGACTAATCCGTCAAATTGGGGTCGGCAGAGACCGTTTGGAAGGAGATGATATTCGGCCAGCTGACTGCGGATCTCAGACACATAGTTGGCCTTAGTCCAGACGGACGAAGCACCACCCTTTCGGGGTGAATGACGAGGTCTTCGTCCCCAAAAAAAATGGGCAAGCCCCTATCTACGTAGTCTAGTCTAGCCCGATTATCATCGATCTCTATCTTCTTCTATCTACTATCTATTCTCCATCTACTATCTCTATCTATCTCCTATCTATCTATCTATCTATCTATCTCCTATCTATCTCCTATTCTATCTTCTATCTATCTATCCTCCTATCTATCTATCTCATATCTATCTATCTCCTATCTATCTATCTATCTATCGATCCCTATCTATCTATCATCTATCTCTTATCTCTCTATCTCTTATCTATCTATATCTATCTATCTATCTATCATCTTCTATCTAATCTTCTATCTTCTCTTATCTGCTATCTAATCTATCTCCTATCTATCTATCTCCTATCATCTATCATCTATCTATCTATCATCTATCTATCTATCAATCTTCTATCTATCTATCAATCTATTCTATCTATCTATACTATCTATGCATCTTCTATCTATCTATCCCTATCTATCTCTTATCTATCTATCTTTATCCCTCTATCTATCTATCTATCTATTCTATCTAATCTATCTCCATCTATCTATTTATCTATCTTCTTCTCTCTATCTCTCTATCTATCTCCCTCGCTATCTATCTCTCTATTTCTATCTATCTATCTATCTTATCTATCTCCATCTATCTATCATTCTATGCTATCAATATCTATCTATCTATTCCTATCAGTCTATCTTCTATCTCTCTTCTCTATCTACTCATATCTGGTGTCCCACTGGCGGTCTGTCCCCAAACACTGACAGTGTCCAATCAGCGCTGGCGCCCATTTATTTATTTTTTTTTTAGCCTCCGCTCAGATCCATGCATTTATAATATATTACACATTATTGTATAAAATAAGTAAATATCTTGTACATAAATGATAACAACTTCATAGATTCTCCGTGAGATCCCAGGAGCCTTTTTCCTACAGATTCAGTTTTCTTTCTTCCATCCTCTTGGACACTTCGGTCTTTTCTTGTAAGTTTCTTTTTCTCATGTTATTATTGACTTATGAGACATATACCTAGAGATATACATATCTATAAGATACAGAAGTCATGATAACAAAGGCAGGGATTCCATTCTCACAATTACTACTTACCAAAACTTCTACAGATGGCGGCTCTGATACTGTACACCAAGCATCTTGTGAATGTATCTGCCATCTCTGTGATGGCAGGACAACAACGGTTGCAGGGAGTGCAGGACATCGGGGTGGCAGGTGTGGTGAGGACACGGGGTGCAGGGGGATTGGAGGTACACGGGGGCCGGGGTTAGGAGGTGACACGGGCTGTCTGGTGACTGGGAGGCAACACGGGTTCCGTGCAACCGTCGTGTTGTATGCCGGACACGGGTGCAGGTAGAGTACACTGGGTGATAGACATGGTGGGTTGTGGAGTGGCGAGGGTGATCAGCAGGGGTGCAGGGTGATGGTATGACCATGGGTGAGGACACGGGGTGCAGTTTGATGGGGAGGACAACGGGTGCAGTGTGATGGGAGGACACTGGCTGCAGCGGTGCATGAATGGGCAGGACCGGGGTTGGCAGGGTGATGGCAGACGGTGGGTGCAGGGTGATGGCCGGAACCGGGTGTGTCAGGGTGATGGGAGGAGACACGGGTGCAGGGTGATGGAGGACAAACTTGGTGCAGGGTGATGGAGGACACCGTGGGTGAGGGTGAGGGAGACACGGGTTGCAGGTGATGCAGCCTTGTCGGGAGGAGGCACGGGGTGCAGGGTGAGGCAGACACAGGGTGCAGGTGATCATAGGACGGTGTGCGATGGGAACACGGGTGCAGGGTGGTGGGAGGACCAACGCGGGTGCAGTGGGTGATCGTCCGGACACGGTGTGGCATGGGGTGATGCGGATCGTGTGGAGACACTGGGGGGTCAGGGTGATGGCGAGGACAAGGGGTGCAGGGTCAGCGGGACACTGGTGCAGGGGCGATGATGGGCAGACCGGTTGGCAGGGTGATGGGAGGACACGGGGTGCAGGGTGATGGGAGGACACGGGGTGCAGGGTGATGGGAGGACACGGGTGCAGGGTGATGGCAGGACACGGGGTGCAGGGTGATGGCAGACACGGGTTCCTGGTGATGGGAGACACGGGGTGTCAGGTGATGGCAGGACACGGGGTTGCAGTGGTGATTGCAGGACACGGTGTGTCGGGTGATTGCAGTACCAAACGGGTGCAGGTGATGGCAGGGCACGGGGTGCAGGTATGGCAGGACATGTTGGTGTTGGGAGGACACGGGGTGTCAGGGTTATGGGAGGACATCGGTTGCATGGTGATGGGAGGACACTGGGTGCAGGGGGTGCAGAGTGATGGGAGGACACGGGGTGCAGGGTGATGGAGGACACGGGGTGCAGGGTGATGGGAGGAACGGGGTGCAGGGTGATGGCAGGACACGGGGTGCAGGGTGATGGCAGGACACGGGGTGCAGGTGATGGTAGGACACTGGGTGCAGGGTGATGGCAGGACACGGGGTGCAGGGTGATGGCAGGACACGGGGTGCAGGGTGATGGCAGGAAGCACTGGGTGCGCAGGGTATGGATGACTGGGGTTTGGGAGGACACGGGTGCAGGGTGATGGGAGGACACGGGGTGCAGGGTGATGGGAGGACACTGGGTTCAGGGGGTGCAGAGTGATGGCAGGACACGGGGTGCAGGGTGATGGGAGGACACGGGGTGCAGGGTGATGGGAGGACACGGGGTGCAGGGTGATGGGAGGAAACGGGGTGCACGGTGATGGGAGGAAACTGGGTGCAGGGTGATGGGAGGACACGTGGTGCAGAGTGATGGCAGGACACGTGGTGCAGAGTGATGGGAGGACATGGGGTTTGGGGGGGTCTTCCTCAGTGCCCCCTTTCCCATGTCTTGTCCTGTGCCTCTTGTCTCTATACTATTGGTTGTGTGTGAAGAGTTCCCCTCCTTCTCCTCCTCCCTGGGGCTTATTAGTTCTGTACTTTGACCTTGTGTATGGGATATACCTGGAGGATATTTCACAGCCGCATTCAACTCCACCTCTACTACTACTACAACCTTCACTACCAACACTGCTACTACCGGCATAACTACTACCACCTCCACAAGTACCACCAGTACAACCACTACTACTGCCACCTCTACCAGTGGTGTCACTACTCAATTACCCACCATCACTAAGACTTCCGCCAGCACCACGCAACATTACTACTACTTCTGACTGTCAAAACTACTACCACCAGTACTATCACCACGCCACCACTACTACTGTCCACCAACACCACTACCACTACGATCACCAGCACCACTACTACTACTGCCACCACTACTGTCACAAGCACCAATACTACTACTGCCACCCCCCGAACCAACCCACCCCTCCGCTCCCCCTCACCACCCTCCTCCTGTTTGGGGTGGTGTAAGGGAGGAGGGTACAAGGTAGACGGGGCATAGGCACAATTGCATGTATAGGAAAGAAACGGTGGGGGGAATGTTAGGAGAAGCCAAGGAGGGATTTTAGGGTGGAAAACGGGGGGAGGGAACAGTGTTTTGGGAAATGGAGAGCAGGCGAGGTAAAGATGCAGAAACAGGAACCGGGGGGAGAGGGGGGAAGAGAAGGTGTATGAATGGGGCGAAGCAAGATGTTTATCCGGTGTGGTTAGAGGGGGAGAGCTGATTAATCCCGTCCACCATCTCTCTGACGCTTCCCCAACCCTCCCTTTCCCCGGGGCACGTTTCCCCTCCTCCGTGCCCTTCCTGTCCTACCAACAGACCACCACCACTACTATCACCATCACGACCCCTATTACTTCCCCCCACTACTATAACCAGCACCACTACTACTACTGCCACCACTACTGTCACCAGCACCACTAACTTACTGCCATCAACACCACAACCACTACGATCACCAGCACCACTACTGCTACTGCACCAACACCACCACCACTATTACGTAATGCTACGAATCTACCAAGCACCACTACTGCTACTGCACCTACTACTACTCAGTGCCAACCCCACTATACTGTTCCACCACCGACCACTACTCACTTACGATCACCAGCACCACTACTACTAACTACTACTGCCACCACTACTATCATCACACCCTCCACTACTACTCTACTGCCACCAGACTACTGTCACCATGCACCACTCTACTACTGCCCCTCTCACTTAATACTATCACCAGCAGCCTCACTACGGACTGCAGACACCACCAGTACGATCACCAGCACCACTACTACTACTGCCACCACTACTATCACCAGCACCACTACGACTACTGCCACCTCTATATAACTATCACCAGCCACCACTACTCTCCTGCCATCACACCACCACTACGATCACCAGCACCACTACTTCTACTGGCACCACTACTATTACTGCCACCACTACTGTCACCAGCACCACTACTACTACTACCACCACTATCGCCACCAGCACCACTACTGCCTACTTGACACCGTACCAGCCTCTCTATCCCCGCGTCGACCACTCCTCCGCCGTTCCCTTCCTCCCGGACTATCCCCCTCTCCCTCCTCTTCCTTCCCCCACTACTGTCACCAGCACCACTACTACTACTACCACCACTATCACCAGCACCACTACTTATACTGCCACCACTGCTATCACCAGCACCATAGTACTGCCACCATTATATCAAATCACCTAGGCACGCACACTCCTACTTTCCACCACTACTTTCACCGAGTGCCCACTCTACTTATCTCTATCCCCCCTCTCACATCCACTACTGCTGCCTTCTGCCCACCACTACTATCACCTGGAGCACCACTACTACTACTGCCACCACTATCACCAGCACCACTACTACTACTGCCACCACTATCACCAGCACCACTACTACTAGTGCCACCACCACTATCACCAGCACCACTACTACTGCCAACACCACTACGATCACCAGCACCACTACTGCCACCAACACCACTACGATCACCAGCACCACTACTACCAGTGCCACCACCACCACGATCACCAGCACCACTACTACTACTGCCACCACCACTATCACCAGCATCACTACTACTACTGCCACCACCACTATCACCAGCACCACTACTACTAGTGCCACCACTTTATCAGCAGACAGCAGCAGGCGTTGCGTGTAATCGTGGCGTTTCCCCTTTGGTTCGGTGCAGCCGCTGACAGATCATTCAAATTCAATTGTTTTATGTCTAAGCTGAACAGCTAATTAAAGTAGGGATGATTAACCTGACTGGCAGTGTCTGTGCCTCTCTCGCTGGCTTTCCTTCCCTCTCCCTCCCTCCTGTTTCAATCAGTCTTTTTCTCACTCTCTCTCTGTGTCTCTCCCTCTCGGTGTCTCTTGCTCTGTTTTTATTCCTCCTCTCTCCCTAAACGTGGTCTGCTTGCTGATGGCAGAATGGCACTCGGAGATTTGTGCATTGTGTCTGGTTTCCTACGGGCAGGCTGACCCAGCGCCTCTGGGGACTTATCAATAGACCACTCAGAAGAGGCAGAGACAGGAGAGAGGAGGAGGGAGGGGGGGCACAGACACACAATCAATATCCTCACTACAAGCAGCATCCAAGACACATTTAAAAAAAATTTTTTTTTTTTTTTTACTAAAAAAGAAGTCTCAGGACTTGGGTGACAAAGAAGGATTTTTCTTTTTTCTTTTTCGCCGTTTTTCCTTTTTTTTTTTTTTTTTTTATTAACAAAGAGGCAGTTTTGGAGGAGGTTCTAATAAATTTGGAAGGAAGCAGTTCCCCTGTCTTGAGGAAAAAAAGGAGAACTCCTGGCTGATTAGCATTCACAGCAGGTAGGAGACGTTCCGTAGCCCATCTCGCTCTGTCGCCAATGATCTACAAACGGCGAGTGTGCCGAGGGGGAGTGTGGAGGCGACAGGCTGCGCTGCCGCTCCTGCCTGCACACCCGCTCTTGGCTTCTTCTATTTTGGGGTGGTCACTTTGCCCAAAAAAAAAATCTTGGCTTCTTCTATTTTGGGGTGGTCACTTTGCCCAAAAAAAAAAATGGGGGGGAAATTTGTTGGGAAAAATTTTTGGGAATTTTTTAATTTTTATGAATGGGTGAAAGAAGAAGAAGAAGTTGGGAATTTTTTAATTTTTATGAATGGGTGAAAGAAGAAGAAGAAGTGCTGTCAGATTGTGTGTTGCTCCAGGTTCTGCACTCCCCGCAGGGGGTGGGAGAGGACCCGAGGGGGGAGACTTCTCGCACACAAGTTGGTATTTAGCAGGTGGATCGGCGCCGGAGTTTCTTTAAGGCTTGACCGCCAGTTTTAAAAAGAAGGGGAAAAAAAAAAGAAAAGAAGGAAGGAAGGGAAGAAGCGGCTCCCGTCTACGTGAAAGGAGCAGCATATCCCCGGCAGGAGGGATCCTGGCTCCTGCCCAAAAGCCTCCGAGTCAGGGAGACGCTGCCCGAGGGGGATTCTCGTTTTTTAACATTTCCAGCCCCAAACTCTTCTCTTTTCTTCTATTTTCTTTTTTTTTATCTATCTATCTCCTATCTATCTATCTATCTCCTATCTATCTATCTCCTATCTATCTATCTATCTATCTATCTATCTATCTCCTATCTATCTGCAACTTTTATCTAAATAACAGAATGACAGGATAATAAATTCTGGATCATTCTAAATAGAAATCCCACCTCCTGTGCTAAATGAGAGGGTTAAAGATCTGCATGCACATTTATCAAACATCTCTACTTCATGTTATCTGCCTCTTCTTAAAGTGTGGACATAGACTAAGCCATATCTACCACAATGAAAACCTCTGTTCTTTACACTGCAGGCTGGAGCAAAAGTAAGGCACAATAGGGATTAGGGGTTATACTGTACATTGTAATCTCCTGAGCTCCTCCTAGTGATGGCTGTATATACAGTATGTAGTAATCTCCTGAGCTCCTCCTGGTGGTGGCTGTATATACAGTATGTAGTAATCTCCTGAGCTCCTCCTAGTGGTGGTGTATGTACAGTATGTAGTAATCTCCTGAGCTCCCCCTAGTGGTGGCTGTATAGAGCACACTATCTACTCAGCACCACACGCACTAGTGTCCGAGACCAACCACTCATCACCCATCATCCGCACTGTCTACTTGAATCCTACTGCCGCAAACTCCTGTACAGTAAACCCGGTTAGCCCGCCATCTCGATCACCATCCCCACTACCGCTCGTCCACCACTCTAGCCCACAGACCGCCCACTACATCACCATCACTCCCATGGTTGTTACCACTACTACACCTATTTCTCTACCCTCCCCACCCACGCATCAACCTCCCATCACCCTCCCTACTGACCTTAATGTCACCCTCGTTCCCAGAACCTAGCTTTAACCCCTACCTAATCCCTCATCATCCACTTACCTCACCCATATACTTCCCCTCTCGACTGAAGTGGGGACAGTCTTCTATCACCCATATCTTTCTCGACTATCCCACAATCACCACGTTCACCTACTAGTAGAATTCCACCTTCAAACTTTATATAATCCATGTCAGACATCAATCACGCTTGCCGTGTAATCGTTGGCGTTTTCCCCTTTGGTTCGGTGGCAGCCGCGTGACAGAGCATCAATCGATTGTTTTTATGTCTAAGCTGAAAAGCTAATAAAGTAGGGAGTGATTAACCTGACTTCCAGTTTCTGTTCCTCTCTCCTCGCTGGCTTTCCTTCCCTCTCCCCCCGTCCTGTTCAACAAGGTCTTTTTTCTTCCCCTCTCTCACTCTCTCCCTCCTCTGTGTTTCTCTCCCTCTCGGTGTCTCTTGCTCTGTTTTTTTCATTCCTCCTCTCTCCCTACACGTGTGTCTGCTGTGCTGAGTGCAGAATGCACTCGGAGATTTGTGCATTGTGTCTGGTTTCCTCCTACGGCAGGCTGACCAGCGCCTCTGGTGACTTACAATAGACTCACCAGAAGAGGCAGAGACGGAGAGGGGAGGAGGGGGGCCAGACACACAATCAATATCCTCACTACAAGCAGCATCCAGACCTTTAAAAAAATTTTTTTTTTTTTTTACTGAAAAAAGAAGTCTCAATTCTCAGGACTTTGGGTGCAAAGAGATTTTTCTTTTTTGCTTTTTCGCCGTTGTTTTTTCCTTTTTTTTTTTTTTTTTTTATTAACAAAGGAGGCAGTTTTTTGGAGGAGGTTTAATAATGCTGGAGGAAGCAGTTCCCCCCCTGTCCTTGAAGGAAAAAAAGGAGAACGCCTGGCTGATTATCATTCACCCAGCAGTAGGGAGACGTTCCGTAGCCCATCCTCGCTCTGTCGCCAATGATCTCCTATCAAACGCGAGTGTGCCGCAGGGGGAGTGTGGAGTGCACTGGCTGCGCGTGGGGTGCCCGCGCCTGCTGCACAACCCGCTCTTGGCATTCTTTATTTTTGGGGGTGGTCACTTTGCCCCAAAAAAAAAATGGGGGGGAAATTTGTTGGGAAACCTTTTTTGGGAATGTTTTTAATTTTTATGATGGGTGACAAGAAGAAGAGAAGAAGTGCCGTCAGATTGTGATTTGCTCCACCAGGTTCTGCCTCCCCCTCACTCGATCCCCGCAGGGGGTGGGAGAGGACCCGATGGGGGGACTTCTCAGGCACCCAAGTTGGTATTTAGCAGGTGGATCGGCGCCGGATTTTCTTTAACGCTTGAACCCCAGTTTTAAAAGAAGGGGAAAAAAAAAGAAAAGAAGGAAGGGAAGAAGCGGCTCTCCCGTCCTACTTGAAAGGAGCCATAATCCCCGGCAGGAGGGATCCCTGGCTCCTGCCCAAAGCCTCCGAGTCAGGGAGAACGCTGTCCCAGGGGGGTTCTTCCTCGTTTTTTTAGACATTTCCAGCCCCAAACTCTTGTCTCTTTTCTTCTATTTTCTTTTTTTTGGTGTTTCTGGAGGGGGGGGGCAGGAGGTTGTGTCCTTGGAAGGGGAATCAACTGAGAAATTCTCGGGGGGATTCGTCAACATACGAGGGAGGGAGGGACCCGGGGCACCTGGAGGCGTTAAAAACCCCTAGAAATGATGCGATTTCTCGGAGGATTTCTCTGTTATTGTAGAGAAAAGACCCGACGCAACTTTATTCTCCAGAATTGTTTTTTATTTGCTCACGTTTTTTCATCGCCATAAAAATTGGATTTAAAGACCAATAATTGACGCCTTTGATGATTTTAGACACAGTTGTCTTTCTTCTACGATGTGTCAGTTTCTTAGTGACTGTTTCTGCGGGGTTTGTACGGCGACGTGGAATATGTTGGCGCCATCTGGATCGCAATGTCTTCTGGATTATTTGTAGTTCTTTCCATCGGTGTCACTGATTTGTATCAATGTTTGTTATTAGAATTTCTCTTTGATATTCTTTGTATTTGTTCTTAGTTGTTACTTTGTGATATTTTGTCATCATTTTGTTTGATTTTATTGCTGGTCGTTTTGTTATTGTTTGTGTTATTATGTTATGTTATTTTCTGTTTATTGTGAATCTTTTTATTAATAATTATTCTTGTTGTTTTTATTCTAGATTGTATTTACTATTATCATCTTTATAGTTTTTTTTAATGATTGTGTTCTGTATCATCGCTCTACCTTGTTGTCGGCACCAGATTCTCTATTTGGGGGTTTATTTCTATTTTTGGCTCATATTTTGGACGTCACCTGTAAAGCTGTTACATTCCAATTAAAAATGGTAATTTTAGTAAAAATGTAATGAGAAATGTACTTATTAAGGTGGCTTTGTTGTGCTGTCCCGGCCGTGTTGACAGTGAACATGACAAGAAAGGAGGGTTGCTAGTTGTTTTTGGTTGGTGTGATGTCACAGATGTGTTCTCATAGATGTAGCAGTGCCGGGTACTTCAGATGTAGAGCAGTGCTGGTTACGTCAGATGTAGCAGCCGGTTACTACTATCAGACTGTAGCATGCCGGGTCTAAATCGAATGTAGCAGTGCTGGGTACTTCAGATGTAGCAGTGCCGGGTTTCAGAGTAGCAGTGTGCCCCGGTACTCTGTGTTGTCAGATTTTTGGTAAGCAGTGCCCGGTAACTATCGAATGTCTAGTGCTGGTACTTCAGATGTAGCAGTGCTGGGTACTTCAGATGTAGCAGTGCTGGGTACTTCAGATGTAGCAGTGCTGGGTACTTCAGATGTAGCAGAGCTGAGTTTGGACGCTCTGCATCATGTCATCACTTTGTGGCTTTAGTAACTGATGTAAATATGGAACTGGTGCACAACACCCTCAGCTCTGTCCTGGCTTTGGATATGTATTTTGCTGGGGTCACCCCGTGACCCCCTTGTATTGGCGGCCTAGTCTGCGGGTGCTGGGGGCGTCTCATATACATGTCGCCTGTCTTAAAGGGGAACTCCAGACCGTACAGAGAATTCCCTTCATCCTTTAAGTAGGAATACAATGAGATCATCAGAGGAGAGAGATCCCAGGGGGGCGGCGGAGTGTTTGTATCCCTGGGGGGCACAGTCTGGACATGGGGAGGCAGTGACTGGAGGGAGAGGGGTGTGCCCGCTGGGGTGGAGGCATCACCCTGATGTTGCCAGCTGCTGCCTATGAGAAGGTGCTGCTGATTGGTGTCTCAGGTTAATGACATGGTGGACAGGCTGCATCGGGTCTCATGAATTGAGGTGCACTGTTTCCTTTTGTATAGAATATCGAGAACCCCCACACAGGGTTGTCACAGCATACCATTACTCCTGCACTGCTGCCCAGGGGTGAAGATGAGTGTGCCCATACCTGTAGCTGTGCTCAGCAGACCTGTGTATGTGTGTCCACGTCCTGCAGCCGGGGGAGGATGGAGCCGCCAGCCTAATGGTGCCATCCATCAATGTCCAATGCCAGGGAACACGAGCGGGCATCATGTGTTTCCAGCTGAAATACAATTAATCCCTTTACGTTATTGCCACCTCCTGGGGCCGACACAATAATACACTGTCTGTAGCCAGAGTCCCCCCATACAAAGACGAACAGTCTATTACTCTTCTGCTAATCATCTATCTATCTATCTATCTCCTATCTATCTATCTATCTATCTATCTATCTATCTATCTATCTTTCTAACTATCTATCTATCTACCTATCTCTATCTATCTCATATCTATTTATCTATCTCTATCTCTCTCTATCTATCTCCTATCTATCTATCTCCTATCTACTCTATCTATCTATCCTATCTAGCTCCTATCTAGATATCTCCTTATCTATTCTCCATCTATCTATCTTATCTATCTATATCGATCTATCTATATCTCATCTCATATCTATCTATCTATCTTCTACTATACATCTATCTATCATCCCTACTATCTCATCGATCTTCAATCCATCCTCTATCATCCTATCTATCTATCTCTCTATCTATCTATCTTAGCATCTACTATCCTATCCATCTCCTATCTATCTAATCTATCTCTCTCATCTCTCTATCTATTATCTATCTATCTATCTATCTAAATCTATCCATCTCCTATCTATCTATCTAGCTATCTATCTTCTATCTAATCTATCTATCCATCTCCTATCTGCATCTATCTATCTATTCTCCCTATCTATATATCCTCTATCTATCTAACTATCTATCTCCTATCTATCTTATCTCTCTATCTATCTCTCTATCTTCTCCTATCTATCTATCTCTCTATCTCTCGCTCTAATCTTCTATCTTCTTCCTATCTATCTTATCTATCTCTCTGATCTATCTATCTATCTATCTATCTATCTATCTATCTATCTATCTATCCTATCTTTCTAACTATATCATTCTATCTACTATCTCTATCTATCTCATATCTAGTTATCTACTCCTATCTCTCTCTACTCTCTCCTCTCTATCATCTCCTATCTATCTATCTCCTATCTATCTATCTATCTATCTATCTATCTATCTCCTATCTATCTAATTCTATCTATCGAGCTCCTACTATCTTTCTATCTATCTATCTAATCTATCTATCTATACTATCTCATATCTATCTATCTATCTATCTAGACATCTATCATCTATCCCCTATCTAGCTATCTATCCTTCAAATCCATCCCTATCTCCTATCGTATCTTCTCTCTATCTATCTATCTATCTATCTTATCCATCTCCTATCTCTCTACTATCTATCTATCTATCCATCTCCTATCTATCTATCTATCTATCTAATCTATCTTCTCCTATCTATCTAAAATCCAGCTCATCTATCTATCTCTCTATCTCCATCTCCTATCTATCTATCTCCCTTCTATCTCTTCTATCTATCTCCTATCTATCTATCTCTCTATCTATCCTCTATTCTATCTTACTAGCTCCTTCTAGCTATCTCTCTATCTATCTATCTATCTAATCTATCTATCTATCCATCTCCTAATCTATCTATCTATCTATCTATCCTCCTATCTAATCTATCCTCTCTATCTATCTATCTATCTATCCTATCTCCTATCTTCTATCTCTCTATCTATCTCGCTATCTATCTATCTCCTATCTATCTATCTCCTATCTATCTATCTCTCCTATCTATCTCTCTACTATCTATCCTCTCCTTCTTATCTTCTTCTATCTATCTATCTATCTATCTATCTCTCTCCTATCTATCTATCTATCTATCTATCTATCTATCCATCGCCTAGCTATCATCTCTCTATCTATCTCCTATCTATCTATCTCCTATCTATCTATCTCCTATCTATCGTCTTCCTATCTTATCTATTCCTATCTATCGCCTATCTATCATCCCTATCTAGCTATCTCCTATCTATCTATCTGTATCTATCTATCTATCTATATCTATACTCCTATCTATCATCCCTATCTATTATCTCCCTCCTATCTACTCCTATCTATCTCCTAATCTATCTATCTCCATCTATCAGCCTGTAAGTGTTTAGTGTCACACTGGAGGCCCTGTACAACCTGGTCACTATACACACACCACATATAGTAGGGGTGATCGTATAGATGTGACAGGTGGGGCCGTGTCCTGATGTGCTTGTCACAGATTAGCGCTCGCCTGGACTACAGATCTGTGATGAGCTAATCCCCAGAGTCCGAGCTGCTCTCCATGGCCTGATGCTGGGGCCCCCCTAGTGTATGCTGGAGCTCCTGCCCCCCACAGCCCCTTGCCTGCCCCCAAGATTGTGGGGTTATATAACACTACACCTCTGTGTACTTCCTGTACCAGACACTGATCCTCTTACACTGTCCCCCCATCATGTAACCGGAGGGTGAGGGGAGGGGGGTTTGGGTCTGGGTCGAAGAACTGACTCTACAATGGCACGTAAGATCGATAGGCGATCGATGTTGGCTAGAATAGATAGATAGATAGCTCGATAGGAGATGCTCCGCTCGCTCTATGGGCGATCTTCATAACTGGGCAGCTCGCTCGCCTCGATAGGAGCTCGCTGATGGATAGCTAGATGGGCCCTAATAGGAGCTAGATACATATCTCTGCGCTAGATAGATAGATGGGAGCTAGATACATATATAGGAGATAGATAGCTTGCTATATAATCGGAGCCTCGTCGGAGCTGTAGCTCGGCTCGCTCGGGAAGCGAGACTAGCTCGCTCTCTCGCTCTTCTGGCTCTACTTTTCGATGCTCGCTGGCCCAGTCTCGCACTGTGTGCGGTGTCCCCCACATCACCTATTTGGCGATGCGGGCTTACGGGACCTCTGCTTCTTTCCTGTGGATCTATAGCAATGATGACTGTGCCACCTACCTTTACCTTGTGGCTGGCTCCGGACTTTCCTTTATTGGATAATAAATGATAGAAGAACAACTAGTTATAAACATACAATTGGAAGAAATCTATGTTATGACTATTGGGTTGTTTTTGACCATCTTCTCGGTTCCGGGGTTATATGGGCCTTTTATTGATTGTTGCCATAACTACTCATTTTCTATAACCCTTATTATAGGCCCTCGCTCTGGCAATAGGGGTCACTACTGCAACTTTTATCTAATAACAGAATGACAGGATAATAATTCTGGATCTTCTATAGAAATCCCACCTCCTGTGCTAAATGAGAGGTTAAGATCTGCAGCACTTTTATCAACATCTCTACTTCATGTTATCTCTATCTGCCTCTTCTTAAAGTGTGGACATAGACTAAGCCACTATCTACCACATGAAAACCTCTGTTCTTTCACTGCGGCTGGAGAAAAGTAAGGGCAGCACTAGGGATTAGGAGGTTTAAAATACTGTAACATTGTAATCTCCTGAGCTCCTCCTGTGATGGCTTTATATACAGTATGTAGTAAATCTACTGAGCTCCTCCTGTGGTGGCGTAATATACAGTATGTAGTAAATCTTCCTGAGCTCCCTCCTAGTGGTGGTGTATGTACAGTATGATAGTAATCTCCTGAGCTCTCGCCCTAGTGGTGGCTGTATACATAACATATGTAGTAATCTCCTGACTCCTCCTAGTGGTGGCTGTGTATACTGTAATGTAGATTCTCCTGAAGCTCCCCTAGTGGTGGTGTATGGACAGTATTTAGTAATCTCCTGATCTCCTCCTAGTGGTGGCTGTATTACTGTAGGTAGTACTCTCCTGAGCTCCCTCCTAGTGTGTGTACTATACGTATGTAGTAATCTCCTGACTCCTCCTATTGGTGGCTGTGTATACAGTATGTCGTAACTCCTGAGCTCCTCCTCCTAGTGGTGGCTGTGGATACAGTATGTAGTAATCTCCTAGACTCCTCCTGTTGGTGGCTGTATATACAGTATGTAGTAATCCTCCTGAGCTCCTCTAGTGGTGGGTATATACAGTATGTAGTACTCTCCTGAGCTCCTCCTCCGTGGTGGCTGATGTACTGTATGTAGTAATCTCTTAATCCCCCTAGTGGTGGCTGTATATACAGTATGACAATAGTAATCCCTGAGCTCCTCCTATGGTGCTGTATTACAGTATTAGTAATCCCCGAGTCACCCCTAGTGGGGCTGATATACATATGTGTAATCATCTACCCTCCGGGCCCTCCTAGTGGTGGCTGTATATATATTATATAATAATCCCTGAGCTCCTCCTAGTGGTGGCTGTGTATACAGTATGTAGTAATCTCCTTAGCTCCTCTATACGGATGGTGTATATACAGTATGTAGTAATCTCCTGAGCTCCTCCTAGTGGTGCTGTATATATATACTATAGTAATCTCCTGAGCTCCTCCTAGTGGTGGCTGTGTATACAGTAATTTAGTAATCTCCTAGCTCCTCCTAGTGGTGGTGTATTCGACATAGTTAGTAATCTCCTGAGCTCCTCCTTAGTGGTGGCTGTTGTCTGTATGTCGTAATCTCCTTAAATCCCCTAGTGTGGCGTATTACAGTATGTAGTAATCTGCCGAGGCTCCACCTATGGGGGCTGTATATACAGTATGTAGTAATCTCCTTAAATATCACCCCCTAGATGATGGCTGTATATACAGATGAAGTAATCTCCTGATGCTCCTCCTAGTTGGTGGGCTTATATACAGTATGTAGTAAATCCCCCTTGAGATCCCCCCTAGTGGTGGTTTGTATCTACGTATGTTGTAATCTCATCTCCTTAGCTCCTCCTAGTGGTAAGTCTGTATATACAGTATGTAGTAACTCCTTAAATCCCCCTAGTGGTAGCTGTATAACATATGAGTATCTCCTTAGTCTCCTCCTAGTGGGTGGCTTTATATACATTCTGTAGTATCTTCCTGAGCGGCTCCTAGTGGGTTGCTGTATATAGCAGTATGTATCATCTTTCTGAGCTCCTCCTCAGTGGTGGCGTATTATACAGTATGTAGTATTCCTTCAATTCCCGGTAGTGGTGGCTGTATAATACGTATGTAGTAAGCTCCTGAGTCTCCTCCTAGTGGTGGCTGTTATACAGTATGTGTAATCTCCTGAGCTCCCGTAGCATGGCTGCTATACAGCATTTAGTATCTCCTCGCTTCCCCCTAATTGGGGCTGTATATACAGCACTGTAGTGATCTCATGAGCTCGGCCCTCTATTGGTGACTGTATTATAAAGTAATGTAGTATCGCCTGAGCTCCCCCCTAATTAGTGGCTGTATTACAGTATGTATTTATTCTCCTGAGCTTCCCCTAGTGTGGCTGTATATACAGTAGTAGTAAATCGTCCTGAGCCCCTTCCTATGGTGGCTGTATATACAGTATGTAGTAATCTCCTGAGCTTCTACTAGGGTGGTTGTTATACAGTATGTAGTAATCTCCTGAGCTCCCCCCCTATGTGTGGCTGTATAACAGTAATGTAGTATCTCCTGAGCTCCCCCTAGTGTGGCCTGTATGACAGTAGTAGTAATCTCTCTGAGCTCCCCTAGTGGTTGGCTGTATATACAGATGTAGTAAATCTCCTGCGCTCCCCTAGATGTGGTGTATATACAGTATGTAGTAATCGCTCTGAGCTCCCCTATTGGTGGCTGTATATACATATGTTGTAATCTCATGTTCTCCCCCCTAGTGGTGGCTGTATATCCATTATGGAGTAATCTCCCTGAGCTCCACCTAGTGGTGGCTGCGTATACAGCTATGTAGTAAATCTCCGGAGCTCCACCTAGTGTTGGCTGCTATACGTATGTAAGTATCTCCTGATCTCCTTAGTGGAGGCTGTATATACAGTATGTCATGTAATCTCCTTAGCTCCCCTATTAGTGGCTGGATATAACAGTATGTTCGTAATCTCCCGAGCTTCCCCTGTGGTGGTTGGTACTAACGATGTAGTATCTCCTGAGCTCCTCCTAGTGGTGCGGCTGATCTCCAGTATTAGTAATCTCCCGCTGAGCTTCTCCTAGTGGTGGCTTGTATATACCGTATGGTAGTAATCTCCTGTGGCTCCCTGTTCCCTGTGGTGCTGATATACGTATGTAGTATTTCCTGTGCTCCCTCAGTGTGGTATTGTTATACAGTATGTCGTTAATTCCTGAGCTCCACCTAGTGGTGGCTGCTTATACAGTATGTAGTATCTCCCTGAGCTCCTCCTAGTGGAGGCTGTCATTACCGTATGTAGTAATCGTCCTGGCTCCCCTAGTGGTGGCTGTATATACAGTATGTGTAACCCCTGAGATCCCCCTGTGGTGGCTGTATTACAGTATGTAGTAATCTCCTGAGCGTCCTCCCCTAGTGGTGTGGCTGTAATACTGTATGTAGTAATCTCCTGAGCTTCCCCCTAGTGGTGCTTGTATATACAGTCTTTGTAATCTTCCTGAGTCTCCCCCTAGTAGTGCGTTATAACAGTAGGTATTAATCTCCTTAGCTTTCCCCTGTGTGTGGCTGTATATACAGTATGTAGTATCTTCCTGAGGTCTCCTTCCTAGTGGTGGCTGTCTATACAGTATGGTAGTAATCGCCTGAGCTTTCTCCTAGTGGTGGTTGTATATACAGTAGTGTAATTCCGAGTCTCCCCTAGTGTGCTGTATATAACAGTATGTGTAATCTCCTGAGGCTCCTCCTAGTGGTGGCTGTATAGACAGATGTAGTAATCTCCTGAGCTCCTCCTAGTGGTGGCCTGTATATACATATGTCTTAATTTTCTGAGATCCTCCTAGTGGTGGCTGTAATATACATATGTAGTAATCTCCTGAGCTCCACTAGTGTGGCTTTTAATATACAGTATGTAGTAATCTCCTGAGCTCCTCTTAGTGGTGGCTGTATAACATATTTAGTAATTTTTCTGAGCTCCGTCCTAGGGTGGCTGGATTCCAGTTGTAGTATCTCCTGAGCTCCCCCTATTGGTGGCTGTAATATACAGTATGTAGTATCCCCTGGCTCCCCCCCCTAGTGGTGGCTGTATAATACAGATTATGTATACATCCTCCTGAGCTCCTCCTAGTGGTGGCTGTACATACAGTAAATTATAATCGCCTGAGCTCCCCTAGTGGTGGCTTGTATATACAGTTAGTAGTACTCTCCTGAAATACTCCTCCTATTGGAATGGCTGTATATAAGTATGTATAATCTCCGAGCCTCCCCCTAGTGGTGGATTGTATATACGTATGTAGTCTCTCCTGAGCTCCCCTAGTGTGGCGCTATAAGCCATGTAGTAATCTCCTGAGCTCCTCCTAGTTGGTGGCTGTTATAAGTTTGTTTAATCTCCTGAGCTCACCCCTATGGTGTTGTATATACCGTATGTAGTAATCTCCCTGAACTCCCCTAGTGGTGGCTGTTAATAACCGTATGTAGTATCTCCTGAGCTCTCCAGTGGGCTGTGATATAGTATGTGTTACTCCTGAGCTCCTCCTAGTGGTGCTTATATAGCGAGTAGTAGGTAATCTCCTTGCTCCCCCCTAGTGGTTGCTGTATATACAGTTATGTATCATCCTCGCTGAGCTCCACCGAGTGTAGGCTGCTTATCAGTATGTAGTATCCTCCTGAGCTCCTCCTAGTGGTGGCTTCATATAAGTATGTAGTAATCTCTCGAGCTCCCCTAGTAGGGCTGTATATACAGTATGTGTAACTCCTAGCGTTCCACCCTAGTGTGGCTGATATATCAGTATGTAGTAATCTCCTGCTCCTCGTATTGTGGGCTGTATATACAGTATGTAGAATCTCCTGTAGGCTTCTCCTAGTGGTTGTTGTATATACAGTTGTAGTAATCCTCCTGGCTCCCCCTTAGATGGTGGCTGTATATCCATATGTTAGTATTCCTGAGCTCCCCTAGTGGTGGTAGTATATACAGTATGTAGTAATTTCCTGAGCTCCCCCTAGTGGCCAGTGTGGGACAATTATATAAATACCTGGCTATGTATTGATCGGTTACATGGTTAGATACATACTTCTACATCTTACCCTGTGAATTTGTAATCTCCTGAATATCATATAAATTGTGATTTGGTGTAACTCGCGATCATAACTTGCGATGATTCGGTTCGCTGCGGTCACTTTGGGCTGTGAACATATTAGGGCTATCGGCTGCCAGTGTCCTGAAAGACGATGACTGTGTCCCAGAAATCCTTCACGGAACTGACCCAGGAGTTACATATTCACAGAGAGCGAGAAAGGAGCCGAGAAGAAAAGGCCTTTGAGCGGTGAGACAGTGGGGCCTTTCTCTGTGCAGGCACTGAGCCCCGCTCCTTGGCCGCGCGTCCGGCGCTATCACATATCACACACAAGTGGCCGCTCGGCTGCATCTCCGCACTCTCTCCTCACCTTTGCCTTGTTCACTCTCTGACATGATCTTTTCATTCCCATGGCTTTGTCCAGGCGCAGGAATGGCGCAGGCGCCCCCCCCCTCCCCCATGTTAACCGTTCACTGCCCAAGTCCACCCACCGAGGTGTCAATTTATACAATAATTTGTATCATATTTTACTGTTTATTTAATACATAATAATAGTTATAATGATAATTGTATTCTATGAATTAGTGGTGGAAATTGTTTTCCATAATTTTAATGGCTCTTATTTTTTTTATTTAAATCTTTTATATTTTTATAATATTTTTCTATAATTATATTTATTATTATTTCCTTTTTAATATTAACTTTTCTTTATTTTATTATCATTCAATGATTTGTATTATTTCCATGGAGCGCCATGTTTTTTTGTTGTTTTTAATAATATTTAATATTTCCCTGACTTTTCACACACTTTATTCTTAATATGACTAATTCACAATCATTCCCATTTATATTTTTGTCTATGTTATTATATTTTCATAATCATCATTAATATTATTATTATTATTATTAATTAATTTACTTTCAAAGTTTTTTTATTTTATTTTTTTGTATTAAAATATTCAAATTTTTTTATTGCTTTACTTATTTTTTTAATTACACCTGTTGTTATATTTAAATCTTGTTTTTTATATCTATTTGCAACTATTAAGCGGCCATCTTTTTATATTTTCATAGTTTTATAATATTTTAATTTTTTTTTTTCTTTCCATCTGTAATTATTATTATTTATTATTATTATTATTATTTGGATTTCTTGTGATTTTTAAATAATTTCTATGTTTGTATTTTTGAATTTTATTTCGAGCATTTAATACTATCAGTTTATTGCTTTAGTTAATAATCCTAATTTCGTTTTGATATAACATTGTGAAGTTATTTTTGACCTCCTGTATAGTTTTAGGATCTGATTCTATGATCCTGATACAATGAAAACATCCTATATATATATTATACATGTGTGTGTGTGTGTATATATATATATATATATATAATATAAAAATAAAATAAAGAATTATTGTAATTATTATACATAAGATCGGGAAGCTACAGTGCTGTGATAAAGTATTTGCCCCCCCCAATATTTGTTGCTTTCCATCAGAGATGATGTCGGGTCACGGAGGAATGACAGCAGACAGACCAGATCTGGATGAAAGGGAATATAATACTTTGTTATTATGCATGTGTTCTGGTCACATGACCCCTCTGCCGCTCGTATTGCATTGTTATTGCTCCTCGCCTCCTCCTCTGGAGCTTCTATTACACGTTCTCTCTCTCATCCCTCTTCATTTACAAGGCATCACTATCCTGACACTGTGCTAGAATTATCCGCAGACAGAGATATATAGGAACGTCTGCAGCCGGATCTTCTGTCTCTACCTGGACTCACAAATCATCATCACGTAATACGTAATATACGGCTGTCATAGGACAAGGTGATAGATTCAAGATCAAGAACCTAGAACAAAGACAAGAACCTGATGTAGAGATACAATAAGATCAAGTAGGAAATCTAAACCTTCCAGAATGTAATATACACCATATATACACAGGTGGTCCCCGACTTACAGACAACCCCAAGTTACAGATGGACTCCCTGCCCCCTGTGACCTCTAGGCCCCCTGTGACCTCTGGTGACCTCTCTGGATGTTACTTGATCAAGTGTGTTCTAGGTTCTGTAAGGTATCCGATGTATGATTTGATGTGTTCTGTAAGGTTTTATAGATCTATAAGGGATATCTTCATATATGTTCTGGATTATGAAGATTTGTGAAGATATCCCTTATAGATCTATCAGCCTCCAAATAGAACTTTTAGATTTTGCTTGTATGTTTTTCTCCTTCGCTGTTGTTTTTGTGTCTTATCCGTCTTTTCACTGTTGTGTTCCTAGTGATGAGGTAACTGTGATCTCACAAGAGTTTCCATGACCTGAGATTTGCGCATCCTCCCCTTAAACAATGTCCCTGGTACGTAAATCGTCCCTCCAGATCCTCATTGTTTCCTATTAGCGGATCTTAGGGCAATTAACGGCTGATTATACACTTATTGTGACTATTGATCAGCGTCGGGCGATTGTGTAGAAGACAAAGCCCGGATGGTTTATTGTGGAGAGAACCCAGCGCTGCCCCCTCACTCTCCGCATTGTGTACCGTATATTTGTTAATTAGATTTCATTTGCAATGTCCTCATTCCCTGCCAAGAAACAAGATGTTTGCAGCTAAAAAGTTCCTTTATTTGGTGGCGAGGACGGGCTGAGCGCCTTCCATGGAGGGGGATAGAAATGTGTTGATCTAAGTGGAGCAATTACATGACAAATACATGGCTGCCCGGATAATTAGTCCCTGTGAATGTGATATGTTCCCCGAGGCTCGTACTACGGCAGGACCTGGGGTGATACCGGCAGCTCGGGCACCGGCTCTTCACCCTCCCACCTCTCCATCCACCGTCAGGCACATGTTCCATAGGATATTGAGGCTGGAGAACAGGGCGATGCTTACATGCAGATTTTTGGGATAAGGACTATGGAATACACTTGCTCCTGGGTTGGACCATTAAGGCCCTATGGGAGTGGTTCACTATGGACCTGAAATTCCCAGCTATGGATGATGGAAAAAGAAAGTAAGGTAGAACAAGATGGGGTAGAGGTCACGTTCTGACCTGCAGTCCAAAAACGTACTAAAGTCTTACCCCCAGACCATAACTGAGGCTCAAAGTTGATAAAGAGTTGAAGTGGTTTAACCCTTAGCTGTTTGTAGGGGCGTAACTACAGGGCTATCAGCTGCTATGGGGCCCGTAGCGTCAGGGGGCCCCGTCATCCAACCTGACACTGAAGAATGGAGGAGGTGCACCATTATACAGCATAATATACAACTATGCTGTGTGCGTATCTGTGATGTGTAGAGGGGCCCCATTCAGGAGCCCGCTATGGGAGCCTACCTCTCCTAGTTACACCCCTGGCTGTTGGCATAAAATATTTTAGTCAAATACTAGACTTGAGGATCCTGGAGAAACCCAGCCGGGTCCTGCTCCTCAATATCATCAGGTGATGATGGGGCAGATTCTCAATGGGTGTCACTCCTCGCTCCGTCTCCTCTATAGGGGGGTTAATAATATACATTGCAGGATATAATGTACAGTGACGGGTCATTGAATGATAGAAACGACAGATTCAATTAAAATGTAAACAAAAATTATTAAAGAAACCAAAATAAAAAACCAAAAAATTATCTAGATATAAGATACATTGTAGTGTGGGATCATGGGTATTATAGGGTGATATACATTGTAGCTTCATATAATATACATTATACGTATTATATACATTGTAGGTTTATGTTATGATTTACATTGATTGTAAGATGATATATATTATAGGGTGATATATACGTTGTACTTCATGTAACATACATGAAGGACCATATACATGATACATAAGGTTGATATAATTCATATTGCATTGTAGGAATCTATCATTTAATGTATTAGAGGCTCCACTGGTTAATATCAAATATTACATTAGAGACTGATGATAACATATATAGACTTTGTAGGGAAATATTATTATTACATTTCTGTAGGTTCATATAATTGTAGGCTGATATAATGTACACGTCATCCTATACATTGTGTGTGCTGTGGAGCTGGCCGTGGTGCTGTCCTCTATACACTGCATCCTTCATGCTACAGCAGACAGGGCAAGTTATGTGGAAGGTGTGTAGCATGTCCTCTCATGTAAACCTTACACTCCCCTCATCCAGAATTGTGACTGCAGCTCTGGAAGAGACTGGACTATAAGATATTATGTAGCAGAAATGTGAATACAGACTGGCGTGTAAGATATTATGTAGCAGAATTGTGACTGCAGCTCTGGAAGAGACTGGACTATAAGATATTATGTAGCAGAATTGTGACTGCAGCTCTGGAAGAGACTGGACTATAAGATAATGATAGGGCAGAATTGTGACTTGTCCAGCTCTAGAAGAACTGGACTATAAGAGTATTAATGTAGCAGAATTTATACATGTCTGGGCGTTTAAAATATTTATAACAGACTTGTGACTGCAGGAGCTCCTGCACGAGGCCGGAGAGTAGATATTTGCTCTGTCATTAATGGTGACTGCAGCTCTAGAAGAGACTGGACTATAAGAAATGTAGATGATACAGATGCGAGCTAATTAACGTTGGACTGCAGTCCTGACAGGACGAAGTATGATGCATGACTGCAGCTTAAAGAGACTGGACTATAAGATAGTACTGTAGCGAGGAAGTTGTGAACTGTCAGCTCTACGAAAGAGACTGTTGGCACGTTAAGCATATTATTAGCAGAAGCTTGTGACTGCAGCTCGTAAAGAGACGGGACTATAAGATATTATGGAAGCAGCAAATTGGATGCAACGAGGAGACTGACTATAGAATAGAGCAATTGTTGCGCGTGAGAACTGGACTTATAAGATTTATGTAGCAGAATTGTACGCTAGCTCTCTGGAAGAAGAGAGACTGGACTATAAGACTATTATGTTTAGCAGAATGTGACTGCAGATCTAGAAGAGGACTAGGACTATAAGAGATATGTATAGACAGAATTTGGACAGATGATTGGTGTATTGTTACAATCAGAAAACGGTTGACCCAAATACACATGCACTAATGAATAGAGGTAATAAGAGCCACCCCCCGTGTGGCCGCCAGATAATCTGGTTACTCCTCCGACAGCCGCGGAGCCTCAGCCTTATACTTTCCGTTGTTTTTGTCATTTGGTGCTCAATAAAACCAATCTAAATATCAAAGAAAGCGGAGATAGAGTGACCAGGATTAATTATCATGTCATCTCCCCGCAACAATTACCACGCACCACGCTATCCTCCCATTAAGCGATCCCAACACGTGAGCCGTCTAGCGCTACGCATGTTACACGAAACAACGTCCAAGGGGAACCAATCCAGGCCACAACCCATAGCAACCAGAACCCACCGCAATCACTTCTCATTCACTACACTGACAGCTCAGCTACATCGTCACCAGCCGAGGAGCAACCGAGAGTATACACCATTATATGTGAGAAGAAATGTTAATGGCACACTGATCATAGGAGGTCATATTATAGTAGTTATAATTCCTGTTTGGGCTATCATTTAATCTGTACAGGGGCGGGAGTTATAGTATTCCGGTACTGGGAGTACTTAGTAGTCTAACCGTATATTGTGATTGTAGGCTGCAGCGGATTACATAGTGTTATATCTGTCAGAGCGGATCTATATAGTAGTTATATTCTTGTACATAGGGGGGCGTATATAGTAGTTTATAGATTCTTGTACATAGTGGCAGTAATTATGCAGTTATATTCTTGTACATAGGGGCAGTATTAGTAGTAGTTATATTTCTGTACATAGGGAGGCAGTACTATATATTAGTTATATCTTGTACATAGGGGGCTATATGTAGTTATTTCATGTATGGGGGATAGAGTATATCTTGCTACATAGGGGGCAGTATATAGTAGTATATTCTAGTACATAGGGGAGTAATATCAGTGAATCTAAAGAGGACGTTAGTGTTATATATGTGTAACAGTAGGGGACAGTATTATGTATATATTCTTGTACATAGGGGCAGTATTATAGTAGTATAATTGTTCCTGTACATAGGTGACAGTATTATAGAGTACATCTTGAAATAGGGGTCTATATAGTTTATCCTCATTAGGGCCGTTTTTTATGGTAGTTATATTCGTTGTACATAGGGGGCAGTATTATAGTAGATATATTCTTGTACATAGGGGGTCCGTATTATAGTAGTTATATTCCTGTACACTAGGGGGCAGTTTATAGTGGTTAATTCCTGTATATAGAGGTGGCGGCAGTATATTATCTATATTTCTTGTACGAAGGGGGCAGTTTATACGTAGTTATATTTCTGTTACATAGGTGGGCAGTATATAGTAGTTATATTCTGTACATCAGGGCGTGGGGCAGTAATTACAGCAGTATATTTGTTCCCTCTCCCTAGTGGGAAGCGTGGCACTGCTGTCTGGTGTATGGGGGCCGGGTTGCTCATCTCAGGAGGTGCACACTTGCAGATCCGCTGGATTGGTGGGTGGCTGAATCTACCCTGTGGCATTCGAGGAAGCAGCTGCTGATAATATTATTATGCAGGCATTTTTCCTCCAGAGACACAGGGAAGATCTGCAAACTTTCCATATATCTTGATAGAACTGAATCCCCAGAGAGGGAGATTTATCGCTAGAATTTGAACTATCACCGCCAGTTATACTGTTCGGTGTTTCGCTCTCGTTTTACCTTCTGGCTGTAGGATCCAAAAATCAATTTTGATCGTCTTGCGAGTGCAACTGGGGAGATGCCAAGGGCTGGGAGGATTGTTATCATTAATGGGCCCATGTCATAAAGCAGGAACTGATGTTGCTGCACATGTTGTGGAGTCGGGCAGTACGCGGTGTGTCATATGTATGCGGCAGTTCCCTATCCCTCAACTATAGGAAGGTTCTCTCCTTGCCCGTGATGTGCTTCAGATTTGGGAGACATCCCGTTCTATGTTCTTTCACAAGAATCGGCTATTGTAAATCTATTCTCTGCTGCCCTTATTTTTACACTTTCCCCACCCCATTAGTTTCGAATTGGATTTTTCTCTTAAAATCACTTCAATAAAAACAAAGAACGACCAGAAAGAGCCACATGATGTACAGCGGCGGAGGTCTCCAGCCTTGGGATACAGATCTGTAACTGTTACAGGGAGCTGTCATCTGTGGGATGGATGTTATAAAGTCAGAGATCCACCTGATTGGACCTTAACCCTGCAGATGCCACGTCTTATTAGTCCACAGCGTCTGAGGGATCACTTCTACTGCTTTGAATTGTGGAGATTGGGGGATCTGATCCTTTGCCCCAGCAGCCTGGAGGTGTACCCCTGGCCGGTTACTATTGAGCCCTGACTGATTGTCAGACGCACACTGCTGGTCATATGCAACTGACTGCTTGCTGTGAGTTACTGCTGTGAGAGTGGAGAGAGGACTCATTTAGAAAGATAAAATGCTCCACTTCTTGCAGGGTGTCACCCGAGCCCCCTCTGTACTGTAGATTCACAGGCTGTTACACTGTGTAGGAGCACTTTCCCCCTTACAGCACAGAGGGGCTCTGGTAATACCCCAGGAGCCTTCACAGCGTCTTTAGCATAATATATAAGTTGATTTAGAAGGAGAGATCATGGATAACAAATGTAAGGAAGATACCACGTCACTAGCCTGATCTTTGGCTAATGTTCTTGGTTTTTTTTTAATTTATGAATCTATAAGTGATAAAGGGGGCTTGTGTTTTATACATTAAGTTATATTGGACTCTTAAAGTAACAGTTTACGTTATTTACAATGTTCTTGTCTCTCCTCTGTTCAGATTTTGAGGATATTGTAACTTTTTTTTTAATTTTGTTTCCTTTTCTGCTGTTAAATTTGTTGCTGACTGCCTTATATTGTATAATGATGGTAATAATTACCCCTCGGGACTACACTTCTGCTGGGTGCTGCCGAACTACGGTATCACTCAAAGGGACACCTGTCAGCAGCCTGTGACCCTGCATTCAGTGTTTATGTATTGTCCCGGAGAGATGTGTATCACCTCCGGCTGCTGTGCTCTGTACTCTCTGCAGCCAGTGTATGTATTGCCCTGAAGAGATGTGTACTCGCATACACTCACAGGCTCGCTGTGCTCTGTCGCGTCTCTGGCAGCCAGTGTTATGTATTGTCCTGGAGAGATGTGAATCAGACTCTCACACTGCTGCTCTTTGCTCTCTGCAGCCAGTGTTATGTGATAGGTCCCTGGAAGATTGTAATCAGACCTCACCCTGCTTGCTCGTTCTCTCTGCAGCCAGTGTTATGTAGTGTCCTGGAGAGATGTGTGATCAGCTCACCTCACCATGCTGTGCTCTCGTGCCTCTGCAGCCAGTGTTATGAGGGCCTGGAGAGAGTGTATCAGCGCCTCACATCTGGCTGTCTCTGCTCTCTGCATTCCAGGTGTCTGGTATTGTCCCTGAGGAGATGTGTAATCAGCCGTCACACTGCTGTGCCTGTGCTCTCTGCAGCCAGTGTTATTTGTATTGTCCCTGGAGAGATGTGTAATACAGACGCTCACACGTCTTGCGTCTCTGTGCTCTCTGCAGCCAGTGTTATTATTTGTCCCTGGAGAGTGTGTAATCAGACCTCACACTGCTGTGCTTGTCCTCTCTGCATCCAGTGTTATGTATTTGATCGTCACTTGGAGAGATGTGTAATCAACTCCACTGCTGTCTTGTGCTCTCTGCAGCAGTGTTATTAGTGCTCCTGAAGATGTGTCAGACCATCACACAGCAGCTGTCTGTGCTCTGTGCGATCTCATGCTTCAGTGTTATGTATGTCTCCCGGAGAGATGTGTATCAGACTTTGTGATGTTGTTAGTAGCACAGTACTGTGGATATATTCCCAGGTTGTAGCTTCTGCAAGTAGCACTGGGGGCGTGTCCTCACACTGCTGTGCTCTGTGCTCTCTGGATTTGTCTCTGAGTACTGTGAGTTGAACTCTCTGCACACGTTCTACATCAGACCAAGGGGAGCACTCATCCACACTGTGTAGGACATGTCCCAGTTGCGCCCCCTGTGGTCATACTGACTACTTTACCCACCCTATAGAAGATGTGGTGATTGCAGCTCTGGAGGTGAGAGCTTCTGCCGATGGACGTGCAGTGTGTGGATTTATTACATTATACAGACGCTGGTTGTTCCTCCGCTGCGATCGTTGCGTCTCTCCTCTTGCAGCCGCCGGGCTCTCTCTACGGTCCCCGAGGCAACGTTTCGGTCTGTGAACAACTTATTGCTTTCTGCCGTGTAATTAGATTTCCTGAAATATTAGAATCGCAAATATCTTCCTCTGTAAACTCCGGATTAATATTTAACAAAACTTTTTAATTGATATAAAATTCTTTCATCTGCGGCGCGCGCCACCACGCACCCCTCCCTTCTAGTCACATCAAAGCTGCAGTATTTTTTCCGCCGCCATGCTTTATACTGCAGCACTGCTTTTATAGGTCTCTGTAGAGATGAGCCAGTAATACATAGAGAACTGATTCACCCAGAATCACTATACATCATACATACAATACCTCAGAAGACTGCCGTACAAGGAGAGGGCATAAATCAGGAGGAGGAGCCGGGATGTACTTTAATCCTTCCTTGGAATGTAAATCATGGCTCTGATAACCTGTGACATACATGAGGTTTCATTGCTGGGGTTCTGGGGTGATGACTGACAGCCCTACCCCCATTTCTGGTTGGTAATGACACGCGCTCCTACCATTTACCATATTTGTGTCAAACTATAAGATGCACTAAAATTTAGTCATCCACAAAAGGAAAAAATATTTTTGACACACCAATTAAAATTTCCCGTTGGATCCAGACTGGACTATAAGATATTATGTATCAGAATTGTGATTACAGCTCTAGAGAGACTGGGGTGTAAGATATTATGCAGCAGAATTGGTGAGTACAAGCTCAGAGGAGACTGGGGTGTAAGATATTATGCAGCCAGAATTAGTAGTACAAGCTCTAGAGGAGACTGGGGGTTAAAAGATATTATATGTAGCAGAATTGTGAGTACAGCTCTAGAGGAGACTGGGGTGTAAGATATTATGTAAGCATAATTTGTGAGTACAATACAAGCTATGAGGAGACGGGTGTAAGAGATTTGTACATAATTGTGATACAAGCTCTAGAGGAGACTGGGGTGTAAGATATTATGTAGCAGAATTGTGAGTACAGCTCTAGAGGAGACTGGGGTGTAAGATATTATGTAGCAGATTTTGAGTCAAGCTCTAGAGAGACTGGGGTGTACGATTATTATGTAGTCAGAATTGTGAGTACAGCTCTAGAGGAGACTGGGGTGTAGATGTATGTAGCAGAATTGTGAGTACAGCTCTAGAGGAGACTGGGGTGTAAGAATATTATGGCAGCAGAATTGTGAGTACAATCTCTAGAGGATACTGGGGTGGTAATATATTATGTATCAGAAATTTTTAGTACAGCCTAGAGTATACTGTGTTGTAAGATATTAGTAGGCAATAGAATTGTGAGTACAGCTCTAGAGGAGACTGGGGTGTAAGATATTATGTAACAGAATTTGGATATGATTGGATGTTATGTTACATCAGAACGGTGACCCAAGTACAGGCGCTAATAATAAGAACCCCCCCCCTGTGCCGCCATATATACTCCTCCGCTACAGGCGGAGCCTCGCCTTATACTTTCCTGTTGTTGTCATTTGGTCTCAATGAATCTAAATTAATAAAGAAAAGGAGAATGTGACGGATAATTATCATGTCATCTCCCCGCAACAATTACGCTAACAGCCTGGTGACCCCAAACACAGTAGAAAGCGGCGAGGGGTCGCCTTCTCCCTATCTCCGCCCCAGAGCGAGAGAGCGCCCCGGCGGGGGACTTAACTTTGTCGCTCTCTTCTAGCTCATCCTTTTCCCACAAAACCATTACAAAAGCTTTAACAGTCCACACTCCCTACCCATAGCAACCAAACTAAACCCTGCCGCAATCACTTCTCATTTACTACACTGACAGCTCAGCTACATTAAATCATCACCAGCACTTGGAGCAACCCGAATCATACACCATATATTTGGGAAAATTGTATGCTACTTACTCATAGGGTATTATATATAGCAGTTATAATTCCTGTAACATGAGGGGCGTATTTATAGCAGTTCTCTATCTGTACATCAGGGGCGAGTAGTTATATTAGTTAATTCCGGTACACTATGAGGCAGGTATCTAGTAGTTATACTTAACCCTGTAACATATGGTGGCATATTTAGTAGTAGTTATTTCTTGTACATAGCGGGGCAGATTATATCTAGTTAGTTATATTCCTGTACATAGGGGACATTATTAGTAGTAGTTATATTCTTGTACATAGGGGGCAGTATTATAGTAGTTTATAATTCTTGTACAAGTGGCAGTAATTAGTCGTAGTTATATCTATATACAGTTAGTAATTATTCCATAGGGGGGCAGTAATATATTATTATATTCTGTACATAGGGGTGCATTTAGTAGTTATTTCCTGATAGGGGCGGTTTATAGTAGTAATACTTGTACATAGGGGGACAGTATTATAGTTAGTTATATTCCTTGGTACATAGGGGGCAGTATATCGTAAGTGTATATATGCTTCTGTACAGTAGGGGGGACAGTCATTATAGTAGTTATCTTCTTGTACATGAGGGGCAGTATTATAGTATTCTGGTACTAGCAGTCATTGATGTTATCGCTGTCACATAGGGGGTGCAAGTTACTTTTTTTTTTTTTTTAGGTAGTTATATTCTTGTACATTCAGGAGGGCGTATTATAGTAGATTATTCTTGTACATAGGTGGTCGTATTATAGTAGTTTCCTCTTATAGGGCATATAGTTATTCTGGTAGCACTAGTGGCAGTATTATAGTAGTTAATTCCCTGTACCTAGAGGGGGGCAGTTTATGTATTTATAATATTTGTTAACTAGGGGCAGTATTATAGTAGTTAGATTTCTGGTACATAGGAGCAGTATATAGTAGTTATTCTGTACATGGGGGATAGTATTATAGTAGTTATTTCCGGTTCCATAGGGGACAATTATTATATTAGTTATATTCCGTACATAGGGGGCAGTATATAGTAGTTATATTCTTGTACATGTGGATAGTAATATAGCAGTTATATTCTGTAATAGGGGGGCAGTATGATAGCAGTTTATATTCTTGTACATGGGGGGCAGTCTTATAGTAATGTTAAAATTCTTGACCCAGAGGGGCATAATTATAGTAGTTAGTCTTCCTGTACATAGGAGGCAGTATTATCGTGTTTATATTCCTGTACATAGTGGGCATATTATAGTAGTTTCGATTCCTGTACCCGGGGTCAGTATTATAAACGCAGTTATATAACTTGTCACATAGGGGCAGTATTATAGTGTTTATAATAATCCTTGTATCATATCAGGGGGCAGTTATAGTTAGTTATAATTCTTGTACATAGGGTGCAGTATTATAAGTAGTTTATATTCCCTGTACATTAGGGGGTCAGTATTAAAGTAGTTATAGTCTTGTACTAGGGGGCAGTATTATAGTATTAATTCCTGTACATATGGGGCAGTAATATAGTAGTTCATATTCCTTGTCCTAGGGGGCAGTATTAGAGTAGTTATATTCTTGTTACAATAGGGGGTAGTATTATAGTAGTTATATTCTTGTACAATAGGGGGGCAGTATTTAGTATTATATTCCTGTACATAGGGTCATTATTATGCGTTAAATTCTTGTACATAGGGTGCAGTATTATAGTAGTTATATTCCTGTACATAGGGGGAATGTATTATAGTAGTTATAGTTCTGTAGCATATTGGGCAGTATTATAGTAGTTATATTCCTGTACATAGGGTGCAGTATTATAGTGAGTTATATTCCTTGTACATAGTGGGCATTATTATAGCAGTTATCTACTTGTCACATATGGGGCAGTATTATAATAGTTATATTCTTGTACAAGGGGGCGTATTATAGTAGTTAATTCCTGTACAACATAGGGGCAGTTATTTAAGAGTTATATTCTTGTACATAGGGGGCAGGTAGTTTTTAATAGTAGTTATATTTTTTTTGTACATAGAGGCATCTTATAGTAGTTATAGGCTGGTACATAGGGGGCATAGTATAGTAGTTTATATTTCTTGTACATAGGGGGCAGTAAATTATAGTAGTTTCTATTTTTTTTTTGCCTTGTGGCATAGGGGACAGTATTTAGTAGTTAATATTCTGGTACATAGGGGGCATTAGTATAGCTTAATTCTTGTACTAGGGGGCAGTATTATAGTATTTATATTCTGTACATAGGGGGCAGTATTAAAGTAGTTATATTTTTGTACATATGGGGCATATTATAGTTTATAAGCTTTGTACATAGGGGGCAGCAGTATTATAGTAGTTATTTCCCTGTACATAGGGGCAGTTTATAGTATTTTATATTCTTGTACATAGGGGCCAGTATTATAGGTAGTCATATTCTTGTACAAAGGGACAGTATTAATAAGTAAGTTCTATTCCTGTCCTACAGGCAGTATTATAGTAGTACTTTCCTTTACCCAGGGGGCAGTATTATCGTAGTTATATCTTGTACCTATTGGGCATATTATAGTAGTTATATTCTTGACATAGGGGGGCTTATTATGTAAGTCATATTCCTTGTAACAAAGGGAGCAGTATTATAGGAGTTATTTCCTGTAGCATGAGGGCATTATATATTAGTGATATTCCGTGTACACAGGGGCAAGTATTATGTAGTGATATTCTTTACATAGGGGGCAGTATTATAGCAGTTATATACTTTACATACATAGGGGCAGTATTATAGTAATTATATTCTTTACATAGGAGGCGTATTATAGTAGTTTTATATTCTTGTAACCTAAGGGGGCAGATTATAGTATTATATTTCTTGTACTAGGGGGCAGTATTATAGTATTATATTCTTGTACATATGGGGCATATTATAGTAGTTATATTCTTGTACTAGGGGCATTATTATAGAATTATATTCCTGTACATAGGGGGCGTAATTATAGTAGTTATTTCCTGTACAATAGGGGGGCAGTATTATATCAGTTATTCCTGGACATAGGGGGTCAGTATTATGCATTATATTCCTGTACATAGGGGGCAGTATTATAGTAGTTTTATTTCCTGTACATAGGTGGCAGTATTTAGCCAGTTATAATACTTGTACATAGGGGGCATATTATAGTAGTTTATATTCTTTTACATAGTAGGCAGTATTATAGTAGTTAATATTCTTGTACTAGGGGGCATATTATGTAGTTATATTCTTTTACATAGGGGGCAGTACAATTATTAGTATTTTTATAATTTCTGTACATAGGGGGCAGTATTATAGTAATTATATTCCTGTACATAGGGGGGCATTTATTTAGTAGTTTATATTCCTGTACATAAGGGGGCAGTATTATGTAGTTATATTCCTTACAATCGGGGGCGTATTATAGCAGTTATTACTTGTACATAGGGTCGAGTATTATAGTCAGTTATATTCCTTGTACATAGGAGCATTATTATAGTAGTTTATTCTTGACATAGGGGGCAGTATATGTATTTTATTCCTGTACTAGGGGGCAGTATTATAGTAGTTATAATTCCTGTACATAGGGGTAGTATTTAGTAGTTATAATTACTGTACATAGGAGGCGGTATTATAGTAGTTATATTCTTGTTCATAGGGGGCGTATTATAGTATTAATTCCTGTAACCATAGGGGCAGTATTATAGTAGTTTATATTCCTGTACATGGGGGCGTATTATAGTAGTTAATTCTGGTACATAGGGAGGCCAGTATTAAGTAGTTATATCCTTGTACATAGGGGGCGTATTATAGTAGTTAGTTATATTCTGTACATAGGGGGCAGAGTATATAGTAGTTATATCTTGTACATGGGGTCAGTATCTATACAGTATTATAAATTCTTGTACATAGGCGGCAGTATTATAGTAGTTATATTCCTGATACATAGGGACAGTGCAGTATTATTAGTAGTTATATTCGTGTACATAGGGGGTAGTATTATGTTAGTTTATATTCTATGTACATAGGAGATTATTATAGTAGTGTATTCTCTGCTAGCATAGGGGCGTATTAGTAGGATATTTCTGTGACATAGGGGCAGTATATAGTAGTGTATTCTTTTCAAAGACGTATTGTTATTATGAATAGGGCAGTATTATGGCTATATTTGTAAGGACAGTATTATTCGTAGTATATTCTGTACATAGGGGGCAGTATTATAAGTAGTATTTCTTCTGTACATGGGGGGCAGTATATAGTAGTTATATCTCTGTACATTGGGGGCGCAGTTTAGGTAGTTATATTCTTGTACATAGGTGGGCAGTATAATCAGTAGTATTATTCTGTGTACATAGGGGGCAGTATATTTAGTAGTTATATTCTGTACATAGGGGGCACGTATTATAGTAGTTATATTCCTGTATCATAGGGGGCAGTCCAGAATATCTAGTTATATTTCTTGTCAAGGGGGCAGTTTATAGTAGTTATATTCTTTCACATAGGGGGGCAGTAATCTATACGTAGTTATATTCTTGTACATAGGGGGGGGCAGTATTATAGTAGTTATATTCTTTGTACATAGGGGCAGTATTTATAGAGTTTATATTCTTGTACATAGGGGGGCAGTATTAATAGTAGTTATATTCTTTGTACATAGGAAGGCAGTATTATAGTAGTTATATCTTTGTACATGGGGGCGTATTATGCCTTATATTCCTGTACATAGGGGGCATATTATAGTGTTTATCTCCCTGTACATAGGGGCAGTATCTATACTAGTTATATTCCTGTACATAGGGGGCAGTATATAGTAGTTATATTCTTGTAAATAGGAGCAGTATTTATAGTAAGTTATATTCCTGTACATAGGGGGCAGATTATAGTATTTAAATCTTGACATAGAGGCATAATTAGAGTATTTATATTCTTGTATCATAGGAGGCAGTATTATAGTAGTTATCTTCCTGACTAGTAGGCAGTATTTAGTAGTTATAATTCCTGTAGCATAAGGTGGTAATATTAATAGTAGTTATATTTCTTGTACATAGGAGGCAGTATATAGTAGTTATATTCCTGTACATAGGGGCCTTATTATAGTAATATTCTTGTACAGGGGGGCAGTTATTATGTATGTATATTCCTGTACATAGGGGTCGTGGCAGTATTATAGTAGTTATTTCCTGTACATAGGGGGCCAGTATTATATTAGTTTATATTCCTGGTACATAGGGGGCAGTATTATAGTAGTTATATTCCTGTACATAGGGGGCAGTGCTATGTAGTTTACTATTCTGTACATAGGGGGCAGTATATAGTAGTTATATTCTTGTACATAGGGTGCAGTTATTATAGTAGTTATATTCTTGTACAGGGGGCAGTATTATAGTAGTTATATTCCGGTACAGAGGGGACAATTATGTAGTTAATTCTTGTACATAGGGGCATTATTATAGTAGTTATTCTTGTACATAGAGGCGTATTAAAGTAGTTATCTTCTTGTCCCTAGGGGGTCATATTATAGTAGTTATATTCTTGTACATGGGGGGCAGTATTATAGTGTTATAATATTCTTGTACATATGGGGGCAGTATTATAGGAGTTATTTCCTGACATAGTAGGGGCAGTATATAGTAGTTATATTCTTGTACATAGGGGCAGTATTATAGGATTTATAATTCTTGTCATAGGGAGCAGTATTATAGTAGTTAATATCTTTACATAGGAGGCAGTAATTATAGTATTATATCCCTGTACATAGGGGCAGTATTATACTATTTATATTCCTGTACATAGGGGGCAGTATTATTAGTAGTTTATATCCCTGTACATAGTAGGCAGTATTTCGTAGTTATATTCCTGTACATAGGGGGCAGTCATTAATAGTAGTTATTTCTTGTACATAGGGGGCAGTATTATGTAGTTACTTCTTGTAACATAGGGGGCATATATAGAGTTATATTCTTGTATCATCGGGGGCAGTATTATAGTAGTTATAGCTTGTCATAGGGGGCAATTAATATAGTTATATTCTTGTACATAGGGACAGTATTAATAGTGTTTATATTCTTGTACTAGGGGGCAGTAGATAGTAAGTTATATTCTTGTACATAAGAGGTCAGTTTATAGTAGTTTATTCCTTGTACATAGGGGGCAGTATTATAGTAGTATATTCTTTACATAGGGGGCACGTAATTATGTAGTTATATCGTACATAGGGTGCAGTATTATAGTAGTTATATTCCCTGTACATAGAGGCAGTATATAGTAGTTATATTCTGTCCATGGGTGCAGTATTATAGAGCTTTCATTCTTGTACATATGGAAGCATTTATTATAGTCGTTTATATCTTGTACATATGAGAGTATTATAGTAGTTATATTCCTGTACATAGGGGGCAGTATTATAGTAGTTATATCCCTGTACATAGGAGGCAGTATTATAGTAGTTATATTCCTGTACATAGGGGGCAGTATTATAGTAGTTATATTCTTGTACATAGGGGGCAGTATTATAGTAGTTATATTCCTGTACATAGGGGGCAGTATTATAGTAGTAAGTATTGTTCCCTCTCCCTAGTGGTGAGCTGTGGCTCTGCACGCTGCTCTCTGTGTATTGGGCCGGGTTGCTCTGTACTCAGTGAGTGCACACTTGCAGCCGCTGGATCTGGTGGGTGGCTGAATCATCCCTGTGGCATTCGGAGGGAAGCAGCTGCTGAGAATATTATTATGCAGGCATTTATTCCTCCAGAGAGACAGGAGCATCTGCAAACTTTCCGTATCTTGATAGAACAGATAATCCCAGAGAGGGAGATTTATCTGCTAGATTTAACTCTCCAGTTATCTGTTCTGTGTTTCGCTCTCTGTTTCCTCTGCTGCAGGATCCAAAAATCAATTTCTGATCGTCTGCGAGTGCGAAGCTGTGGAGCTGCCAAGGCTGGAGGAATTGTTATCATTTAATGGGCTCCATGTAAAAGCCGGAATGATGTGCACATGTTGTGGAGTGCCGGGCAGTACTGGTTGTGTCCAGTAGGTGGCGGCGTTCCCTATCACTCACTATAGGAAGGTCTCTCTTGCCCCGTGATGTTCTTCAGATTTTGGGATACATCCCGTTTCTTATGTTCTTTCCACAAGAATCGGCTTTTGAAAAATCATATTCTCTGCCCTTATTTTTAACATTTTCCACCCCGTTAGTTAGGATTGGATTTTCTCTTAAAATCCCTTCAAATAAAAACAAAGAACGACCAGAGAGGAGCCACATGATGTACAGCGGCGGAGGTCTCCAGCCTGTGGATACAGATCTGTAACTGTTACAGGGAGCCGTCATCATGTGGATGTTATAAAGTCAGAGATCACATGATTGGACCATTAACCCTGCAGATGCCACGGTCTTATTAGTCCACAGCGTCTGAGGGATCACTTCTACTGCTTTTGAATTGTGGAGATTGGGGGATCTGATCCTTTGCCCCAGCAGCCTTGGAGTTTTATAAAAAAACAAAAACCCCTGGCCGGTTACTATTGAGCCCTTACTGTGTCAGGATGCACAATGCTTGGTCATATGACACTGAGCTCTGCGTGAGTTACTGCGTGAGAGTGGAGAGAGGACTCATTTAGAAAGATAAATGCTCCACTTCTTGCAGGGTGTCACCCGAGCCCCCTCTGTACTGTAAGATTTCAAGGCTGTTACATGTGTAGGAGAACTTTCCCATACAGCACAGAGGGAGCCTGTAATACCCCAGGACTCTTCAGCTCGTTAGCATAATTATATAAGTTGATTTAGAAGGAAGGAGATCATGGATAAAAATGTAAGGAGAATACCCACGGTCACGTAGAGCTGATCTGTGGCTATGTTCTTGGTTTTTTTTAATTTATGAATCTATAAGTGATAAAGGGCGTGTTTTTTATACATTAAGTTATGATGTGACTCTTAAAGTAACATTTACGTTATTTACAATGTTCTTGTCTTCTCGTTCGTTCGATTTTGAGGAATATTGGTACTTTTTTTTTAATTTTGTTTTCCTTTTCGTGCTGTTAAATTTGTTTGTATGCCTTATATTGTATAAGTGTATGTAAAGATTCCCTCGGGACTACCCGTCTGCTGGGTGCTGCCTGAACTCACGGTATCCTCAAAGGGACACCTGTCAGCTACTGGACCCTGCATTCAGTGGTTAGTGTATTGTCCCCGGAGAGGAGTGTAAGACTCAAGCGCTTGCTCTGCAGCCAGTCCTATGAGGCGAAGGTCATCACACGGCTGCTGGCTTCCTCCAGTGTAACTGAGAGAGGTAAAATCCAACTCACCGCTGTCGCTCTCTGCAGGCGTGTTATGTACTTGTCCCTGCGAGGACGATGTGTAATACGACCTCACGACGCTGTGCTCTGTGCTCTCTGCAGCCAGTGTTATGTATTGTCCCTGGAGAGATGTGTAATCGGACTCCCACTGCTCGCTGTGCTCTCTGCAGCCAGTGCTATTGTATTGTCTGGAGAGATGTGATAATCAGACCTCACCTGGCTATGCTCTTGTCGCTCTCTGCATTCATGTTATTGTGTCCTGGAGAGATGTTGTAATCAGACCTCAACACTGCTGTGCTCTGCTTGCAGCCGTTGTTTCTGGAATGCTGTATCCAGCTAAGTGTTCGAGCTGTCTAGTATTGTCCCTGGATAGAGTGTAACAGCCTCACACTGGCTGTGCTCTGTGCTCTCGTGCGCCAGTGTTTATGTATGTCCCCTGGAGCAGATCGCACTGATAACTCAGACCCGCCCTCACACTGCTGTGCTCATGTAGCTCTCTGTCAGCCAGTGTTATTTATTGTCCGAAGATGTGTAATCAACCTCTAAAGCACTGCTGTACGCTTGTGCTCCTCTGCAGCAGTGTTATTATGTCTGTCCCCTGGAGAGATGTGTAATCGACTCACACTGCTGTTGCGTATGTGCACTCTCCACCGTGTTATGTAGTGTCCTGGAGCAGTTTGTCGTCAACAGACTCACACTGCGTGCTCTGTGCTCTCCTCTTCAGAGGTCATGTTCGGTACCCTGGAGAGATGTGTAATCAGACCTTTGTGTATGTTTGTTAGTAGCAGATGGACTGTGGATATATTACCAGGATTGGAGCTTCTGCAAGTAGTACACTGGGGGCGTGTCCTCCACTGCTGTGCTCTGTGCTCTCTGAGATTGTGCTCTGCAGGACTGTGCAGTTGAACTCTGCTACCGTTCTACTCAGACCATAGGGGAGCAACTACATCCACACGGTGGTGGACATGTCCCAGTTGCGCCCCTGTGGTCATCTGATACTTTACAAACTCACGTATAGAAGATGTTGGTGATTGCGCTCTGGAGGTGAGAGCTTCTGCTCTGATGGACGTGCAGTGTGTGTGGAAGTTTATTACCATTATACATACGCGGGTGTTCCTCCGCTGCAGATCGTTGCGTCTCCTCCGTGCTAGCCGCCGTGTCTCTCTTACGCCCCCGAGGCAAAGTTTTCGGTCTGTGTGAACAACTTATTGCTTTCTGCGTGTAATTAGATTCCGAAATATTAATCGCAAATATCTTCCATCTGTACAATCGGATTAATATTTAACAAACTCTTTTAGATTGATAAAAATTCTTTCATCACGTGCTTGCGCGCCCACCATGCACCCCTCCCTCTTAGTCACATTAAAGCTGCGGTATTGTTTCCGCCATGCTTATACTGCCAGCACTGCTTTTTAGTAGTTCTGTAATTAGTAAGATGGCCTAGTAATACATATAGAACGGTTGCTCAGCCCCGATACCACAGATCATACATACAAGTAAACCTCAGAAGATGGCCGGACAAAGAGGAGGGGCATAAATCAGGAGGAGGAGCACGGGATGTACTTTAATCCTTCCTTGAATGATGTAACTCATGGCTGCTGGATAACCTTGACATACATGGTTGCTTGCTGTGGGGGTCTGGGGGTGACTGACAGCCCTACCCCCATTTATGGATTGGTATGACACCGGTGCTCTACCTTTCTTTTGCAGTTATGCACTAAAATATATCGAAAATTACAATATCCCGGTGCAAATAACAGCACGCCCTGCTATACACAATTCATTACTCATAGCTCTTACAGATCATCCACACGAGGCAGATGATCAACCCACTAGCGTTATGACACCCACAAGCTCCTATAATTTCCAGCAGTCACACTACAATATACACCCAGCCAACACCCTGCACACCCTCCTTACTCATAGTCTATGCCCGACCACTTGATCACCCAAGCTCACATTGCGTCCAGATCAGTCACCCTGGTTGATTGACACCACAACGGCTCCGCTGCTGCCAGGCACTCCGAAGTCCTAGCGTCCCGGCACGGCTATGACCGGCAGACAGAACCAGGATCCAATTAGAGCTCTCTCCCTCAAGTGTTAGGACTCCCAAGCCCCCTATCTTGGAGCCCCCCCCCCCAATGTCGGTATTGATAGGCCCACGCACCTGTGATAACCCCCAGACTTCCTGCCTTAGTAGTCCAGTATAGCCCTTGTCGCCATGGGCCCCTGAACACTCTGTTTATAGGGATTCGTGTGGTGACCTACCCAGACCTGTGAGTGATGTCAGTATAGAGGCCCCCTGATCCTGGGCCCCAGATGCTGTATTGTAGTGATGACTGGGGAAGGTGTGACCCTAACCCCCAGACCTGCGCTGTAGTAATGTCAAGTATAGGGCCCCTGACTTCCTGGGCCCCCCTGACTCGTGTAGTGATACTGGAGAGGTGTGCCCCTACCTCCCCAGACCCTGCCGTGTAGTATGAAGTAAAGGCCCTGAATGCTAGGCCCCCCCCTGATGTGATAGTGATAACTGGAGAGGTGTGACCCTACCCCCCAAGTACCACTGCGTGTAGGTATGTCAGTATAGGGCCGCCTGACCTGGGGCCCTGATCTGTGATGTGATTACTGGAGAGGGGTGACACCTCCACCCCCAGACCCTGCTGTAGTATGTAGTATAGGGCCCCATGTTCCCGGCCAACCAACTCCTGATGTAGTGAACTGGAGAGGTGTGACCCTACCCCCCAGACCTGCCTGTAGTATTTCAGTATAGGGCCCACTCTGATCCACTGGGGCCGCCCCTGGCTCTGTGGTAGTGATACTGGAGAAGTGTTGACCCTACCCCGCAGAGAAGATACAGCACAGAGGGGCTCTGGTAATACCCCAGGAGCCTTTCAGGCTCTTTAGCATAATTATATAAGTTGATTTTAGAAGGAAGGAGATCATGGATAACAAATGTAAGGAGATACCACGGTCACTAAGCCTCGATCTGTGGCTAATGTTCTTGGTTTTTTTAATTTTATGAATCTATAAGTGATAAAGGGCGTGCGTGTTTTATACATTAAGTTATTATTGGACTCTTAAAGTAACAGTTACGTTATTTACAATGTTCTTGTCTTCTCCGTTCTGTTCAGATTTTGAGGAATATTGTAACTTTTTTTTTAATTTTGTTTCCTTTTCTGCTGTTAAATTTGTTGCTCTGCCTTATATTGTATAAGTGATGGTAATAATTACCCCTCGGGACTACACGTCTGCTGGGTGCTGCCGAACTACAGGTATCACTCAAAGGGAACCTGTCAGCAGCTGTGACCCTGCATTCAGTGTTATGTATTGTCCCCGGAGAGATGTGTAATCAGACCTCACACTGCTGTGCTCTGTGCTCTCTGCAGCCAGTGTTATGTATTGTCCCCGGAGAGATGTGTAATCAGACCTCACACTGCTGTGCTCTGTGCTCTCTGCAGCCAGTGTTATGTATTGTCCCTGTGGGATTTGTAATCAGACCCGACCTCACACTGCTCGCTGTGCTCGTGCTCCGCAGCCAGTGTTTGGTATGTCCTGGAATGATTGATAATAGACCTCACCTGGGCTTGCTCTTGCTCTCTGCAGTCAGTTGTTATGTAGGTCCTGGAGAGATGTGTAATCAGACCTCACACTGCTGTGCTCGTGCTTGCACTGTAGTAGCCCTGAAATTGCCAGGCTAAGTGTTGCTGAATGTCGAGTAGTTGCCTGGAGAGATGTGTAATCAGGACCTCACACGCTGTGCTCTTGCTACTCGTGCGCCAGTGTTATGTTGTCCGCTGGAGCAGATCGAGATAACATCAGACCCGCCATCACACGCTGTGCTCTGTGCTCTCTGTCAGCCAGTGTTATGTTATTGTCCAGTAAATGTGTAATCAACCTCTAAAGACACTGCTGTACGCTTGTGCTCTCTGCAGACAGGTGTTTTATGTACTGTCCCTGGAGAGATGTGTAATTTCAGACCTCACACTGCTGTTGCTTTGTGCCTCTCTGCACCGTGGTTATGTAGTGTCCCTGGACAGTTGTGTCAATCAGACCCACACTGCGTGCTCTGTGCGCTCCTGCCTTCAGGGTTATGTTGGTACCCTGGAGAGATGTGTTAATCAGACCTTTGTGTAGTTTGTTAGTAGCAAGGACTGTGGATACATGATTTTTTCCAGGATTGGTAGCTTCTGCAAGTAGTACACTGGGGTCGTGTCCTCAGCACTGCTGTGCTCTGGTGCTCTCTGGATTGTGCTCTGACGTGACTGTGAGTTGAACTCTGCTAAGCGTCTACTAGTACCATAGGGGAGCAACTACATCCACAGCGGTGGTGGACTGTCCCAGTTGCGCCCCTGTGGTCATATGATACTTTACAAACATACAAACCGCTCATAGAAGATGCTTGGTGATTGCCAGCTCGGAGGTTAAGCTTCGCTCTGATGGACGTTGCAGTGTGTGTGGATTTATTACCATTATACAGACGCGGGATGTTCCTCCGGCTGCAGATCGTTGCGTTCCTCTGTGCTAGCCGCCGTGTTCTCTCTTACTGCCCCGAGGCAAGTTTCGGTTGTGTGAACAACTTATTGCTTTCTGCCGTGTAATTAGATTTCCTGAATATTAAATCGCAAAGATCTTCCATCTGTAACATCCGGATTATATTAACAAACTCTTTTAGATATGATATAAAATTCTTTCATCGCGCGCCGCCCACCCTGCACCCCTCCCTCTAGTCAATTAAAGCTGCGGTATTGTTTCTCGGCCATCTTATACTGCAGCACTGCTTTTTAGTGTTCTCTGTATAGTAAGATGAGCCCAGTAATACATAGAGAACGGTATTCAGCCCCGACCACGATCATACATACAGTAAACCTCAGCAAGATGGCTGGACAAAGAGGATGGCATTAAATCAGGAGGAGGAGCAGCGGGATGTACTTTAATCCTTCCTTGATGATGAACTCATGGCGCCTGGATAACCTTGACATACATGGTTGCTTGCTGGGGTGGTCTGGGGGTGACTGTACAGCCTACCCCCATTTACTGGTATTGGTAATGACACCGGTCTCTACCATTACAAGCGAATATAGCACAAATTAGTAACAGATATTACAATACCGGTGGCAAACCCGCATACAGCCCTGACTACATTCAACTAAGTTGTATCAGCATCATTCCACAGAGGCAGACCAACATATAGCTTTTGACACCACCCACAGTCATATCATTTCCCCCAGGTGCACACTACAATAAGACCCAGCCATACACCCGCTCATCCACTCCATTACTCATATCGGCTTGGCTCACCACCTTGCATATCACCCATAGCATCACATGCGGCAAGATCAGTCCCTGCCGTTGTTGCACGCCTTGCAGCCCCTGGTGCTCCGGCACTCCAGTAAACGCCTAGCGTCCGGGACGGCTCATGACCCAAAGACACCGGCAGCTCCAATAAGCTCTCTGCCACTCAGTGTCTTAGGATGTCCCCATAGGCGCCGCCTTATCTTAGCCCCCCCCCCCATTCGGTAGTGAACGGCACGGCAGCCTGTGACCTAACCCCCAGCACTACCATGCCTTTAGTGTGCCAGTATAGCCCTTGTGCCTGGGCCCCTGAAGCACTTGTTGTATACGAATTCGCTGTGGTGACCTACCCCCGACCTGCTGAGTATGTCAGTATAGAGGCCCCCTGATCTCATGGGAGCCCCAGATTGTGTAGTTGTAGTGATGACTGGGAGAGGTGTGACCCTAACCCCCCAGACCTGCCTGTAGTATGTCAAGTATAGGGCCCCTGATCCTGGGGCCCCCCTGACTCTGTGTAGTGATACGTGAGAGGTTGTGCCCCTACCCCCAGACCCTGCCGTGTAGTATGTCAAGTAAAGTGCCCCTGATGCTGCCGGCCCCCCTGATGGTAGTGATAACTGGAGAGGTGTGACCCTACCCCCCACGTACCTGCGCTGTAGGTATGTCAGTATAGGGCCCGCCATGACGGGGAACCCCTGATCGTGATGTGATACTGGAGAGGGTGACCCTCACCCGCCAGACCCTGCGTGTAGTATGTACAGTATAGGGCCACCTGATCTCCTGGCCACCAACCTGTGTAGTGATACTGGAGAGGTGTGACCCTACCCCCCAGACCTGCCTGTAGTAATTTCAGTATAGGGCCCACTTGATCCATGGGGCCCCCCTGCCTGTGGTAGTGATACTGGAGAGTGTTGACCCTACCCCGCAGAGAAGA
>WNYA01000426.1:1077-20820 GCA_019512145.1 Engystomops pustulosus | reverse complement strand
CAGACCCTGCCTGTAGTATGTCAGTATAGGGCCCCCTGATCCCTGGGCCCCCCCTGACTCTGTGTAGTGATACTGGAGAGGTGTGACCCTACCCCAGACCCTGCCTGTAGTATGTCAGTATAGGGCCCCCTGATCCCTGGGGCCCCCCTGACTCTGTGTAGTGATACTGGAGATGTATCTACACCTGGGATGTATGGAGATGTATCTACACCTGGGATGTATGGAGATGTATCTACACCTGGGATGTATCTACACCTGGGATGTATGGAGATGTATCTACACCTGGGATGTATGGAGACCCACGTATAAATGATTGTATAAAGTTATAACATGCTAATAACAATACAATATAATCTCCGTCTCTTCTAAATGTTTCATTCAGTTGGCAGTGAAAGTGTTAACTCTGATATTTTATTTCCTAAAATCCATGAAGTGTTTGTCGGAATGGTTCTGTAGAATTGCTGGCTGCTCGGTGCAGACAATGAGCCTCTCGGTAATGTGCGGGGTAACAATATTAGGATGGGGGCCGCCCGCTCCCTCAGTCCTAATCTCGCCATTATGTGTAGTAAATCTGCTCCTGCCTGGCCTTGATAACACAAAAAGACACCGTGCCACAAAATATCTGCCGCTGACTCATCCCTCCCCAATATTTACCCATCAGCCCCCATTGTCCGCTCCTAGATAATGAGACTCTGGACCCTGATTGTATCTGCGGCCACCTGCGAGAAGCCTCCTCTATATGGTCCTTATCACCGAGGAACATCTTCCCTCCTTGCAGGCGGAGGAGGCGACAAGTCTGCGGCCCCTCGTTATATCACTACTGAATATTCCATCTATAGGGACGGAGAATGAAGAGCCACTTCATAGCTCTGCTCCATCATTTACAATGGAATGGAGGCCGGTGGGGCTTGTGTCCTGGTGCTCAATGCCAGGAGGGTGTCAACAAGCCATCAAAACCTATAGGAGATCTGCTATAGCTGAGCTCCACGAGTAAACATAGAAAAGGTGGAAGCAGAAGGGGGTCCGAAAGGTGCCAGACCTCCTTTCATCTGATGGGCTCCAAACATTTCAGCAGCTGCAGTATAATTTTGAATTGTCCTCTAAGGAATTGCCCTCTAAGGAAACTAATTGCCCAACACCGGCTGAGTCCGATTTTCCAGGCCAGGTCAAAATTTGTTGACTGGGCCAACTGGTTGCTCCTATTGGAGAAATGGATATTTCACAATCTTGGAGCCTTAAAGAAATTTGAAAAACTTTGGTTGGCACAGATAGACTCCGGTTTAGCTTCAAGAGAGCTGACCCGATATCGACTTGGCCTCATCCGATGTTATATATTACGCTTTACACAAGTTTCCCAGGCTGGCCTCTGTTGGATTGTGGGGTCCTCCACAACACCGGAATATTAATCCCTGAGTTTGTGTCTAGATACCTTTTGTGTGCCCCATAGGAAGCTTTATTACCCTCCCATGGACTTGGTTCCCTTATTCTTTCGTTTCCGAATTCTGAACGATGGGACACTTGGAATATTAATTATCTCTGGGTGTGATCTTTGTTGGTTGGTTCTTTTGTTAGATAAAAGAAAATTCCATAAAAATATGACAATCAAAACATAGAAAATGTCCATCATCCAGGGGCTTCATCATAGCCGGGCAGGGGCTTTGTGCTTCCGTGCCAAGAAGCCATGGCACGGTTTTCCCTATAAGACAACATGTGACCTGCCCACTGATAGGGGCATTACTAGGTTAGTCTGGTGACCATGCCCCTCTATTGCTCGGAGCTAAGAGGGTAACAACAAGCCACCCTGCTTCAGTAACGGTCATCTAGGTGGGTCTTGAGGTCATGTGCCTCCAGTGGTCAATACAAAGAGGATTTCAATAAGCCACTATTACGATACAGGGCTAGGGGCTACAGACCAAGTGATGGCTAAAGTCCCCCATTATTATCCTCCCCTCAGCTGTCCCTTAATGCTTCAGCTCTTCAATGACCAATGTTCTTCCACATGGATGATGCCTCCCATTAAATTATACAACAATGGTCCTCAACTCTCCTAAAATATAAATGTTCTTTACTGTCGTTTCATATTTGTCCAAAACCCATAATTGTCCACTTGATGAAATGACCATTGCTTATAATTAAGGATTGGATCTGCCCACCAGTGTAATCCAGAATCCTTTGGTGGACCCAGGGTCTAACTCAATGATTTGGAGGCAACTAGAGACAGTTTCCTAAAGATAATGGAAAGAAGGGCTCAGGAGTCACTTCATCTGGTGGACCCAAGCCCAGTCCAACACAGCGCTCGTAAATGTTTAGTGACAACCCACCTAACATTTTGGGCAATGTCTTTCTAATCTTGGGCGGTTGATTCTTTGGGAAATCTAAAAATAATTGCAGCCTCACTGCCTCCCCCATTCCGGCCATGCTCGGTGCCAACTATGAACTTTTTTGGCTTCGGTTATTTTCCTTTTAAAATCAAGGGAAGAGAAAACACCTTGTACACGGGATCTGTGAGTGTGAGATGGAGTGGTCACCGGTCACGTTGTATCTCGTCCGCCGGAATCCCTGTGCTATATCTCATCGTGTAGGTGGCAGCTGGGAATAGTTTTACCTCTGTCACTAGTTTGTCTCGTATTCCTCTTTATCTTTTTGCACCAAACCTGTTAATACATCGGATCAGAGTATAAACAAGAAGCGGGCGTCTGACATACGGCGATCAAAGAAGCCTCTCCTCAATTACAAGCCTCTCAATTAGGTGCGTGCTGCCGAGCGCTGCAATATGTGGACCTTTTAATTGTATTGAAAGATGCGAGCGATCATCAAAAGCTGATATTAAAGGGAGGAATCATTAGAGCCGCTGTCTCTTTTACACGCGACGAGAAGAAACCGGCGGAGCAGACTCGCTCTATATCATCGATCTGCAACCAACAAAGGATTCATCTGCTGATGAGACACTAATCGATGGGAGCAGTCTGAGAGAGCGCACGCCGAGATGTCAGCGGAGGAATCAATCGTTGGGCAGTCACTTGGGGAAAACATGGTCTGTCTGGACAGACGAACCACACAAAGGTCAACGATTGAGAACGGGCGCTGTGCCGACCCCGCTCGCCCCAGCCTTAGCCTTTCATAAATAGAGCAATGCTGTGGCCTCCTCCGCCATGAATACACAACCAAGTCCTAGAGTCGGCAGCTCGTCATATAGGTTACTATCTGGACGACGCAGGACTAAGGCTCAGACCTTTAAAGGGATTCTCCATCTACAAGCTGCTTCCACCACCTGACGTTATCTAGAAGATACAACTGCTAGAGCCTGGTCCTTAGAGTGGATGAGGGTATGTAGGACCTGAAGGTGGACAGGCTTTAAAACATAAAATGTAAGAATGGGTCAGAAACCTCTAGATTATGCTGGGTCACATATGATATGCCACACCTTGACGTCGATGTACCTGCATGGGAAGGTATAGAAGGATTCCCCCCGACACTCCTAATGAAGACCTTCACACACGCATGGGATACAATTATACAATGTTGACCTACCTTCAAAACATTCCTTCACTGCTGCCTGATGTTGGCGATCTGTCAAAAGCGTTACGTGTTCTGATCCGTTATCTGGGGTTCGGCTGAATCAGAGAGAGGAAGTTTACAGTATAAGGATATAAGGAAGTAAGTGGGAGATGATGAGGATAACTCAATAGCACGGGAGGTGGTCACATCTCTGCATTACATTCCAGTCTTCCTTCCCATTTTATGCAAAAATTAATTAAAATTAATTTTTTTTTAGGTCGTTATAGATATAATATGACTCTTCGAGTCAACAGAATCCTAATTTTTATAAAGTCATCTAGTGCCCTCCTCGAGAAGTTACCATAACATACTGGATGCCGTTACAGTAATGGGTTAAATGTCCTAAATCCCCATAATGCAGGTCGTTAAGATGACACCGGGCGAAGACGATGTTCTTGTGGTTTACCACCCGTCCTGGAAATTTTTAGCTTTTACTGCTTCCTGTATTTTCGGAACAAAGTCTAATTTTCGGCCAAAAAGTTGGCTTTGGTTGTATTTACCAAAGAAAAGGAAGAGGTTTGTATCCACCATCAGATCCTAATTGTTCCACCACCGTCCCGGCAATGTTCTCACATAAAACTTTTAATCTTGTCTAGAAAATGAAGGTTCTATATAGAAGGTCCAGTGATCAGCCAACTGGAGCGATGAAGTCGGGTCACATGGATCTAAATCTTCCCGAATTCTCCAGGGTCAACATTGACTTCCAGTAGAAGTTTCCTACACAGAGTCCAGCGCTTTCCCTTCTTATTATTACCGTTCTGTAGGCTCCCGGTTCGGTTTTCCCCTTTTCCTTATGGTCTCTTCTCCATGTTGTCCGGTGGCCTCGCGATTCGGCGCCTGAAATCTAATGACTTTTGGGTATTTCCACTGCAATGATCTGAACTTGTCTCGAAAAATCAAAGTGTCTGTCCAGTGAATGATCATCTATGGTCCCCGACGTCTGGAGCGACGCTCAGTTTCCATGTCATCAATCGCCTTCTTCTTTCTTCCTTCTTCTTTCTTTTTTTTTTTGTTCTTTTTATTTTTTGTTCAAGTGGCCAAGAACCCCGGGCCGGGATGATTTTTGTTTTGTTTTTGTCTTTTTGGCATGCTTGCTTTTCCAAGCAGAAGATTTTCGTGTCCCCAGATGGTAGAGAACAGTCAATTACGAGTTGTATTTTCCAGCTGCATTGAGGTTTGGAGCCGACTCCTTACACGTCGCTTTAAAAAGACGTCTTGGAAACTGACAAGAAAAAAACATAACAATGGCTTTCTCTTCAAATTAATTTTTTTCACAAAAAAAATTCCAAACCTAAAACAGCTGAGATCCCAAATACTGCGGGGACATGAAATTAAAATTTATTTTCAAAGCCAGTTACCCTTTGGAATTGCAGAAATGTATCTACAAATTAAAAATTGTGTCAAATTTTAGGTCATAAATTTAAGAGAAATTTTAACGTATTGAAAGTTTTGAAAGTGACCGGACCCACAGCAGAATAGTGAGTGCAGCTCTGGGGTATAATACAGGATGTAACTCAGGATCAGTACAGGATAAGTAATGTCATGTATGTACACAGTGACTGCACCAGCAGCAGAATAGTGAGTGCAGCTCTGGTATATAATACAGGATGTAACTCAGGATCAGTACAGGATAAGTAATGTCATGTATGTACACAGTGACTGCACCAGCAGCAGAATAGTGAGTGCAGCTCTGGGGTATAATACAGGATGTAACTCAGGATCAGTACAGGGTAAGTAATGTCATGTATGTACAGTGACTGCACCAGCAGCAGAATAGTGAGTGCAGCTCTGGGGTATAATACAGGATGTAACTCAGGATCAGTACAGGATAAGTAATGTCATGTATGTACACAGTGACTGCACCAGCAACAGAATAGTGAGTGCAGCTCTGGGGTATAATACAGGATAAGTAACTCAGGATGTAACTCGGGTAGTGCCATGTATTTAGATACACACTATTCTTATTTTATATTTTTGGGTTCCTGTGTAGAAGGTCTTTGTGTATTTTGTATGATACATAGTTTGTATAATGTGAGTGATTAGTAGCTGTTGATGTCCTCTCCTGGTGCTGCGCTCCTCTTGGCAGGCGCTATACCTCCCTGGGTAATCAGCGCCGCTGTCCTGTGCCTCGTCATATCATTGTCTCATGTTCTAGAACATCTAAATCAGACATTTGTTCTGTACACGCGCGGCGCTCTCGCTATCGGGGACAGTCGGTGCTGAGATCTAATTAGAACCAATTATCTACATAGAAATCTCTCCTAATGCGGCGCTGGTTTCCTCCTCGGACGGGCCGGGTCTGTGTCGTGGGCTCAGAGCTGCACCCACCGCCAGGTCCTGTCACATCCATCACAGCCCCCTCTGCTGGTGGGGCAGGGTATTAACAAGAAAGGGCTTTTTGAAGCTGAGCCTTGGAGTTCTGGGTTACTTTCTTGGTACTATTGGTACCAGTACAGTGTTGGCCCCGTACTGACCCATATAAGCCCTGGGCTCACATATTATGGGCCTGTAGGCACAGCACAGATCACTCTATAAGCCTGTTTAAAGGATATCTAGCACCAGAATGAAGGACTGTATGCAAATGAGCCTTAGGGGCTCCAGGCTCCATTAACACCTATGTAGCCCGGAGCCCCTCAGGCTCATTTTCATAAAATCCTTCATTCTGGGGTCACATGATTTGGACCTGTAGGTGTATTATACATCTCCCGGTGTTAGTACCTCCTGGTACCGTCTGGGCCCATATATATCCTCTGGGGTCACATGATTTGGACCTGTAGGTGTATTATACATCTCCCGGTGTTGTTACCTCCTGGTACCGTCTGGGCCCATATATCCTCTGGGGTCACATGATTTGGACCTGTAGGGACACAGCTCAGCATTCAGTATCACACGGAGGATGAGCAGGATAGAGAAAAGGTCCACAGCAATCCAACATATTACCGGATAGGATTGATCCAGCTCACAGTTCAGTATCACACAGATTATTTAGATACACGCTTAGGCAACGATTACCACACAGGATGGATTAGGTCCACAGGCTCAAACAGTATCACAGTAATCAACACAGGTAAAAGGATGATATCCACAAGTACATGCAGGCAGTATCACAACAGGATAGGATTAGATACACAGCTCACAGACAGTATCATCACAGGATGTGATTTAGATACACACTCGCAGCCGTATCACACAGATGGATTAGATACACAGCTCAGCAATCCAGATATCACACATGATAGGATTAAGACGCAGCTCGGAGACAGTAGTCACACAGATCGGATTGATACACAACTCAGCAGACAGTATCAACACAGGATAGATTAGAGACCTTTCCATCACAGATATCACACATATAGGATTTAGATAAACAACATCTTCAGCAGCCAGTATCACACAGGATGGGATTAGATACACATCTCGCAGTCATATACACAGGAAAGAGGGTGATATAGCTGAAACAGCAGCTCAGCGGTGCATATCAACACAAATGAGAGGATAAAAATATCACATCTCAGACCTCAGTATGCACACAATGGTATATGTATAGGCAGACGCATCGGCTGACATGTATCACACAGGATAATTAGATAATCCTCAGAACAGGCATACCACACAGTTGGGATATATAAATCACAATCGCAGCAGACATGCGCACAACGATGGGGATGATGTAAAGAATACGGGGCACTTCAAGCATCAGTATCACACAGGATGGGATTAATACACTGCGTCGGCAGTCAGTATCAAACACGGGATGGGATAAGAAGACACATGCGGGGATCGAGCACATTATCACCAGATGGATTAGATACAAAAACATCTCCGCAACAGTATGCACCAGGATAGATATTACGATACACAGCGCAGCAGTCAGGTATCCACACAGGATGGGATTAGATACACAGCGCAGCAGTCAGTATCACACCAGGTTGGTTAGATACCATCCTCAGCAGACGTCTCACCAGGATAGGGATTAGATTACATACTCAGCAGGCAGGCAGGATCACACAGGAGGGATTAGATTTACACAGCTCCAGCCAACAGGAATCACAACCGGAGAGTTAGATACACAGCTCAGCAGTCAGTATCACAAGGATGTGATTAGATACAACAGCTCAGCAGTCGTACACAAGGATGGGATTAGATACACATCTCAGCAGACAGTATCACACAGGATAAGGATAATATCCAGCGCAGCAACAGATCACCAGGATAGGATTATATCAACACAGCTCAGCAGGTTCATACACAACAAAGTATGGGATTTAGATACACGCTCAGCAGCAGTCGATCACACAGGATGGGATTAAATACACAATTGGCTCATAAACATTACATCCTATCTTAATAAAACTCGCGCGTCACAGTATCCCCACAGGAAGAGGTTAAACAAAACACGGTTATATGTCTAAACCGTACATTGAGAATACTTTTTGCTGAGCTTTGTATCACACATTATGAGCTTAAGAGATACCAGCCTCAGTCAGCACGCTTTGGATCAATTTCGCCTGAGCTCCCTTGTATCTCATGACACTTGTATCTTATAGACGGTGTTATATGGGGACGGCGCCCGGTCAATCCCATGGAGTGTAATGGATGTCTGGTCAGGTCGATATTTGCGCCACATCTCCAGTTCGTGGTGCGGTGGGTCTCTGCTGCCCCTTGATACACCCGGTGACCGCGCTCCTGGCGTTCATTTCCTCCTCCCCTGTTTGCTGACTATAACATCTCTATCTGGCAGAGGCTAATAAAATCTCCATTCTCTGCAACGGATCTGTAGTATGCATTTGGACCTCCAACGCCCCCATAAAAGAGCAGAATTTGGTATCGTTTTATGGCTCTGGACGCCCTCCCTGACCCTAAAAGCGAGCGTTGCTATAGTTTTCTTTCTTTTCTAGGAAAGTCATTTGGTTACAGGGGAAAACTCGTAAAACTCAAGGAGGGAAATAGATTTCCTCGCGGCCCGGCTCGCAGCCACATTATACATGTAACACTGGAACCGGTGCACTGTTTATAGAAGAGACATCTTCACCAGGTTATGGGGTGGCCCCCCTGGCTCCCAATGGGCCCCTCCGATGCCCTCCATATTTCAGCCTCCCTGGATTGAGGGCAGTTGGTGACATTCACAATATGCTGTTGCCCCATCAACAAGACGTCACAGGCAGCGGCACATTGCAGTGCTGTGGGAGAGCAGGAGGGTCAGATTACTTGTCCCAACCCCGAACCACTCCATATGTATATATGTCCACACGTGGCGCATGTCCTTCCGTCAAACATAAGGACATGTCCTAATCTTTAGCCGTTACGGAGCAGTAAGGGCTGCACGTGTGCTTCACCGTACCGCTCCGTTTGGCGCCGTTGTTCATTATTTGCTATCTATGGGGACGTATATTGGTTGTATATATTACGGCCCCATACGTCCGTGTGACATAGTCTTAGGTAGTGTGTCACTGTTCTCTTCGGTCACACAGCACTGAAGCCGGTCAGAATCCGTGGGGTGTCACTGTGATTTGGGCTTGACATCTCCATGGTGCAGGGTGTGAAGGGGGTTATCAGTATCCTTTGTTGTATGTATATGGATGTGTTATGTAGTATAGCAAGTGGTCTAGGGTCACGAAGGTAATCCTAATATCTCTGGTGGTCTAGGGCAGGGGGCTGATTCTAAGTACTGGATATGACTGCGGATAAAAGCAAATTGTTGTAACCCGAGGACTTGGAAAACCCTGCGTACCCTCCATAAATTGTGAAACTTAATTGAGTGTCCATATAATGATGTGGTACATGGGAATCTCACATAACGGTGCGCTTTAATCATTCTCTCTACGAGACCTTATGATACCTCTCCCCCATTGAAAGAATCATCCTAAACGGCGGTTCGGACGTGTCCTTACTGGACTTGGGGTTCTGATTCTGGCGTGCAGCATTTAAAAACTTAAACCCCAAAAACCCGTATCCGGAGCACTGAAACATCAGCTACAATCTTTCTCTTTCTCCACCATTGGACCCATTCATTGGAGAGATCATAATTTTCAATCTTTTGGGGGTCCCACACATTCAGCTATTAGATCTCCCTTCCCGCATTTGAATCAGCACATGCATGACTTTTTAAGTAGGGGGGGTGCCAGGCAGGAAAAGCCGCACCCGTCTGCTGACCCATGTTTCATCATGCCCCAGCTATAAACTCCCTTTTATTGTCCCGTAGGGCAATGCTCCCTATTTTGTACCAAACCTGCCCACCGCTTAGGAATGCCCCTCATGCAGCAGAACTACACACTGATCATTTCCTCCGATTCCTTCCTCCATCCTGCACAGAAAACTGCACGCTGCACTTCTCTCTATCCCATACCTGCAGTGACTGAGGATAGAGAAATTCATGAGAACATTCTCTACATAAAGGGATGGCACAAGGGAGTCCCGCAGGGCAAGCTTCCTGAATGAGGTGGCGTCTAGTTACCATACCACTTGGTTTTGCAGGAGGAGAGGGCCTTATAGTATGACACAGTCCCCCAGGGTCTCATAAAGAAGGTGTACATTGAGGGATGTGTTGGTGGGAAGTGCCTTTCTTCTTCATCAGGGACATCTTAGATAATGTACTGCCGGGCTGAAACCAGGTATGCATAATAATGTAATCAATAAATATAATTGTTCTAAATGGAACAATGGGGCCCCTTTACTAAGAACCGTGCCGTGTGTACTCTGTGCTGTGTGACTATGTGCTGTGGCCTGTGTAGTGTCAGGGGGGCCGCCAGCTTCCAGTAATTGAATTGGCGCCCCTGCCCTTGCTCGGACAGAGGTGCCCACGTTTTTTTTGTTGCTCTTTCCTTTAACATGGATCAGGCGACCACTTCTTTTGGACACTGCAATGATAAATTGGCGCACGGGCGACTGTGATCACCGGAACGCCCATTTCAGTGACAAAATTGGATCGTGTGAAAGACAAATTTGCCTCCGGGACACAAAAGGGTCTTTTGTGCAACACAATGTTGCCCGGACACTTTGCAACCACTGCAAAGCAGTTTGCACTAAAAAGAAAGTGCAAGTTCCGCGCAAACTGGTGCTCGTCCTTATAACGGTCCCAGGTATCCACAAATATTCCTTCTATGAATTCCACAGTGCTATTGAGTGACTCCTTCTCCTGTAAATCTTCTTCCGCTTCACATGTGTGCATCGGGGTCCATTCCATTGTTTCACCTCCTTCACGACCCCGGACATGTTCCCAACCAGCAATGAAGGACTGTCGTTGTAACTGACCTATAAAGGGATGGAGGGAAAATCCTCAATTTTCAGATCTTGAAACCCAAGAAAGGGAAAAAATGTTGTCATTCCTGCGGCCAGCAGCCCTCTCTCAGCCTTCGCATCGCTCAACCTCTTCAATCATCATTGGATCCCTCTGCAAATAAGAGTTACCCAAACAACGCCCAACTTCTTCTTCTTCCTCGGCTAGTGTTTCTGACTTGTCACCGGGGTTCTCCTGCCCTTTATACCTCGAATGAAATTTAACAAGGACCTTGGATACTATGGGTGTTTTTTTTCCTTTAATCACCCAACGTTTTTTTCCTCTCTTTCTTGGCACCTGTTTGAGGGTGCACTATGAGAAGTATGTGTGCATCACTATCCAGTGCACTACCGGGATAGTGTTGGGGTTCATCGCTGTGTCCCGTTCTCCCTTGTTTCTTGGTGTGGACTTTGCCCGCTGTTGTTTCCGTTCTTGTCTTTTCCGGTGTTGGGATGTAATTAATTGGAGAAGTGAACTCACTTGTTCCTATAGCAGGGTGTTCCCAATTCCTACATATACTGGAGACCTAGTGAGGGTGGTCATCCCGTCCATCTTGTCCAGGACTTCATCACCATAAAACTTGGCTACCGTGGCCAGGAAGCATTGAAATAAAATCAAGAAGCTCCACTCGAAGCGTGCAGCGAGGGTTTGCCGAGGGCAGCGCCAATGGACTGAGATACCCAAATTTGCGCTGTTTCCTCTTTGCTGACCGTCCTCTTCTGCTGGTCCCTTACAGTGCTCTTCTCGGTCGTAGTGCCTGGTCATGAGATTACGAAATCAGTTTGTATGGATTGTCCTGACGCTGACGTGTTGGGAGCGTAGTTCCCGCCGTTACCCGGTTATATTTGGATTAAGCCCAACCTCAGTACAATCGAACTGGTGAGTAACCTGTGTCAAAAGTTTGGCCACCGGCGCAAACCCAGAGGAACCACAACCATCAGCGCATTAAATATGAGAGCAAAGAGGAGACCCTGGAGATGAACTGACTGCTGTACAGTGTGAGATGAAGCCAACCAAGATATTGCAGCGCCGGGTCTAGAATTTGGCAATTCTCCATTTAAGTTTGTGGTGTCTGGAGGTGGCAAACGGTGGTTGATGTTAAACCCTAAATACGCCAACATTAATTATTAACACAGTGGAGAATTGGTAGGATTATTCCAGTGTTGTTATCCTCTCAAAAACCTTGCTGGTTTCTGGAGGCATTGGCACTGGGCGTCTTACCCTGTATGATGCCCCGCCATTGAAGCCAGGTTAAAGGGATTAACTAATGGGTTTCTATGTATAGACCGACGGGGTTCTCAGCAGATAATAAATGGATCATCTCACTTCTGAATGTACTAACTCAGATCTGGCGCTCACAAAACTGCTGTACCCTTGTCTCTGCAATAAAGTGTTAGGCATTGTCCCTGAGGATGTAATCAGACCTCAGCCGTCTTGCTCTGTGGCTCTCTGTCATAGCGTTGGTATTGTCCCTGGAGATATGTGTAATCAGGACAACAACGCTGTGCTCTGGTGCTCTCTGCAACTCCATGTTTTATTTTCCCTGGAGAGATGTGTAATCATAACCTCACAACTGCGTGCTCTTGCACTCTGCATCAGTGGTATGTATTGTCCCATGTCCCGGAGAGATGGGTAAGCAGGAACCTCCACTGCTGTTGCTCTGTGCTCCCTGCAGCCCGTGTTATTGTCTGTCCCCTGGAGATTGTGAATCAGACCTCCACACTGCTTGCGCTGTGCTCTCTGTAGCCAGTGTTATGTATTGTCCCTGGAGAGAGGTGTAATCAGACCTCCACTGCTGTGCCTGTGCCCTCTGCAGCCATGTTATATATATTTCCCTGGATAGGATTTGTAATCCGACAATCACACACCACACTGCTGTGCTCTGTGTCACCATGTTATGTATTGTCCCTGGAGAGATGTGTAATCAGAACCTCACACTGCTGTGCTCTGTGCTCTCTGTAGTCCAGTTGTGTATGATTGTCCCGGGAGAGATGTGTATCAGACCTCACACTGCGGGCTGCGTGCTCTCTGCAGCCATGTTATGTACTGTCCCTGAGAGATGTGTAATCAGAACCGCACACTGCGGTGCTCTGTGCTCTCTGCAGCCAGTGTTTGTAGTGCTACCTGGAGAGAGTGTAATCAGCCCTCACACTGCTGTGCTTTGAGCTCTCTGCAAGCCAGTGTTTATGTATTTGTCCCTGAGAGATGTGTAATCATAAATCTCACCTGCGGTGCGCGAGCTCTCTGCACCAGTTGCTATGTACTGTCCCTCGGAGAATGTGTTATCTAACTCTACACTCTGTCTCTGTTACTCTCTTCTGCAGCCAGTGTTATGTATTACACCTAGAGAGATTTTAATCATACATCACCTGCTGGTGCTCTGTGCTCTCTGCAGCCAGTGTTATGGGTTACTGTCCCTGGAGAGATGTGTAATCAGACCTCCCACTTGCTGTGCTCTGTGCTCTCCTGCAGCCAGTGTTATGTATTGTCCCTGGAGAGAGTGTACTCGCCCTCACACTGCTGTGCTCGGTTCTCCTGCAAGCCAGTGTTATGTTTGTCCTGGCAGAGATGGTAATCACATCACACTGCTGTGCCTCGCTCTCTGCAGGCCAGTGTTAGTAGTGTCCCTGGAGAGATGTGTAACAGACATCACACACTGCTTGGGCTCTGTGCACCATTGTTATGTCTTGTCCCGGAAGAGATGGTGTATTAAACACCCACACTGCAGTGCGCTGTGCTCTCTGCGCCATGTTTATGGATTGTCCCCGTAAGAGATGTTAATCAACCTCACACTGCTGTGCTCTCTGCAGCCAGTGCTATGGAGTGTCCCCTGTAGATAGTGTAATCAAACCTCACCTGCTGTGCTCTGTGCCTCTGCACCAGTGTTAGGTTTGCCCTGGAGAGATGTGTAAGCATAACCTAACACTGGCGTGCTCTGTGCTCTCTCAGCCTGTTATGTATTGTCCCTGGAGAGATGTGTATCATACCTCACACTTGCTGTGCTCTGTGCTCTCCTGCAGCACAGTTTATGTATGGGCCCTGGTCCTGTCCCTGGAGAAGATGTGGTAACAGACCTCACACCTGCTGTGCTCTGTGCTCGCTGCGGCGTGTTAGGTTTGTCTGGATAGATGTGTAATCAGACCTCACTCACACGGCTGTGCTCTTTTCTCTGCTGCAGAGCCAGTGTTAGGTATTGTTCCCTGGGAGAGTGTTATCAGACCTTTGTGTAATGTTAAGAAGCATCAGTCACCTACTGCATGGTACGAATTTATATTTTACTGCTTCAACTCAATGTGGCATTCCCTCACACTGCTGTTCTCATTAGCTCTTTGCATAATCTTCGCACGACCCTCGTGACCTATGTATAAAACCAAAACCTGCTGGAGAGTAGAGGCGCCACACTGTTTCATGCAGAAGATAAGAGCACAGCAGTGTGAGGCACACCGTAAAGAGTTACAAGGGGTTGGGGAGTGGTACCAGGACCTCCATGCCAGGCATAGCCACTAAAGCAAATCTCTGTTACAATGTAGTCCCTCCAGGAGGGTTACCTGCTGGTCAGGGGGGTCATCTGATTAGGGGTCTTTGTGACCCCATACCCTTCCCTGAGGGTTATACAACTCCGAGGGTCACTTATTGCATCAGCACTCCTTGTGATTTACCCTGGGGGGGCGCCATTGTCTGAGCATTGTGAGAACTTTTGTCTTCCGGATCATTGCATTGATTATCCCTAAGTCTGGGGGCACTTCCCCGCTGTTTTCTGCAGCTGTGTTCTTCATGGAAGCTCGACGCTGTCCGGGGCCCCAAAAACAATGATCACTCCACCAAGGTAAACACACTTTCTGTAGGGGCGGAGCGCATCGTCCTATGTCCAGCAACGTCTCGTGTCACTCTCTGATGTCATAGAATGACAAAGTCATGTCCTGTCCATAGGTTTATTCTGTGCCAAAGACGTCAGTTATGTATGTTACTCGTGTTGAGTTTTGTGTTTGTGAGCATTATATTTTTCAAAACGGGGGATGGAAGACACAACTCATTCCTAATAAATCAGGAATATAGGTTTTTCGCAAAACGTTGAATTTCTGAAATTTCAGAAAATTTATGGAAATATATTTTATATTGAATGTATTAAAGGCAAAACCCTTCTCCTGTGCTCATTGCACCCACGAGCTGAGTGAATGCATTACTATAAGATACTGCCCCCTAGTAACAGGAATATAACTACTATACATTACTGCCCCTTATGTACCAGGATATAACTACTATAATACTGACTTCCCCCCTATTTACAGATATAGCTACTAGAATACTGTATAATACTGCACCCCTCTGTACAGAATATAACACTAGAAATACTGCCCCCTATGTCAGGATATCGACTATAATACTGGCCCCCTATGTACAGGAATTAACTACTATAATACTGCCCGCCCTATGTACACGATATAACTCCTATAATACTGTAATACTGCCCCTTATGTACCGGATATACTACTATAATACGCCCCCTATGTACAAAGAAGATACTACATAATACTGCCCCCCTATTACAGAATTAACTATATAGCTGCCCCCCCTAGTACAGGACTTAACTACTATATATACTGCCCGCCCTATTTAAAGATATAAACTACTACAATAACTGCCCCCTATGTCAGGTATATCAACTACTACTAATACTGCCCCTATATTTACAAGACTATAATTAACTTAATAGCCCCCTATGACAGGAATATCACTACGATAATACTTCCCCTATGTACAGGAAGATAACGATATAATACTGCCCCCGATGTACAGAATATAATTAACTACGTACATACTGCCCCCTAGTTAACAGGAATATCAATACTATAACTACTGCCCCATGTACAGGAATATCTACTATCATACTACTTCCCACTTGTACAGGATATACCGATAATACTTACTGGGCCCCCATGTACAAAAATATAACTACTCAATACTGCCCACATTTACAGGAATTAAAACAACTATAATACTCCCCGATTTACAGGAATATAACTCTATAATATATATACTACTGACTTCCCCCTATGTTACAAGAATATAACTAATAACAATACTGCCCCCTAGTAAGAATATAACGACTAGAATAATACTTTGCCCCTATGACGGACTATAACTCTATACTACTACTATACTCTGCCCCCATGTACAAGAATTAACTACTATAAATACTGCCACCTGCCCCCGCTATACAAGAATATAACTACTACAATACTATACGATATATAAGCCCCACAGTACATGAATATAACTCCATATAGTAATACTGCCCCCTATTAACTGGCTATAACTACTATATACTGCCCCCCTAAGTACAAGAATATAACTCCTATATACTTGGCCCCCCCCTATGTACAGGAATAAACTACTACAAATACAACTCCCCTCCTATGTCCCAAGAATAGAAACTACTATAAATACTTTATACTGCCGGCACCTATGTACAGGAATAAAACTACTATAAACATGCCCTGTCCCCCTATGTCCAGAATATACTACGAGAATACAGCCCCATCCCCCATGATTACAAGAATATAACACTATAATACTGACTACTATACGGACTACTGCCCCCTCCTATGTACATGATATACCTAACTATAAACTGCCCCTATGTAGAAAATAACTACTATCATACTGCTTCCATAAAGAATAAACTACTATATACTACTTATCGCAGCTTCCAATGTACAGGAATATAACTACTATACATACTGCCCCACATATGTACGAATATCACTACTAAAATAACTGCCCCCTATGTACCTCGGAATATAACTACATTATACTGCCCAACTGCCCCCTATGTACAGGATATTAAACTACTTAGACTATACTACCTGCTTCCTATTACAGGAATATAACTACTATAATACTGCTTCCTATTTACAGGAATATACTACTTTAATACGCTTGTCCTATGTCAGGAATATACTACTATAATACTGCCCCCTAGGTACAAGATATACTACTATAAGACTGCTTCTCTGCTTCGCTACTGCTTCCTATGTACGGTATATAACTAGATAATACTACGCCCCCATACCAAGAATATAACTACTAGAAATACTGCCCCTATGTAAAAGAATATAACTACTATAAACGACTGCCCCCCGATTACAGGAATATAACTACTATAATACTTGCTCATAAATACTATCAGAATACTGCCCCCATATGTAACAGGCATATAACTACTATAAAACTACGGGCCCCTATGTACAAGAATATAACTACTATGACGCCCTAAATACGGCTAGCCCGCCCCATACTGCCCCCCCTTGTACAAGGAAATATAACTACTATAATACTGCTTGCTCCAGATGGACAATAATATACTCCTATAATAACTGCCAAGCTCCTCTTTCCATGAATAACTACTAGAATACTGCCCCGCCCCCCTATGTACAGGAATATAACTACTATATAACTACGGCCCCTATTTACAGAATATAACTACTACTGTAATACGCCCCCTATGTACAAAGAAAATATAACTAACTATAATAATACGGGCCCTCCTATTACAAGAATATTAACTACTATAATACTGGCTACATACTAATACTAACACTTATATCGCGGCCTATTTACCAGACTATAACTACTATAATCCTTGCCTTCCTATTACAGGAATAAACTAAAACTATAATACTGCCCCTTATGTACAGGAATATAACTATTAGAAATACTATAATACGGCCCCGATGGACAGAATATAACTACTATTAATACTGCCGGCCCCGGACAGGGGATCTAAACTCACTATAATAACTGCCTTACGATAATACACTAATATGACTAAGCCTATGTCAAAATTAAACGACTATAAATACTGCCCCCTTGTACAAAATTCACTACTATAATACTGCCCCTATGTCCCAGGTACATATAACTACTATAATACTATAATCTTCCTGCCCCTATGTACAGACTACGACTACTATAATAATGCCCCTATGTCAGAATATAACTACTATTCTACTATAATACTCCCCCTAGTAAAAAGAAATATAACTACATACTCTGTTTCCCCTGTGTACAAGAATATAACCTAAACTATATATACTATAACTGCCCCCATGTACAGAAAACTACTGATAATACTGCCTCGCCCCCTCTGTACAAGGAAAGCACTACTATAATACTGGCCAGCCCTATGTTACAGAATATAACGATTATATCCTGCCGCCCCCTTTACAAGGAATCTACCTACTATATACTGCCGTAGACTACTGCCCCCTATGTACATGAAGATAACTACTATAAAATACTACTGCCCGAAGCCCCCCTAATTTACAAGAATAAATAACTACAATGATACTAAGACTGGGCCGCCCCTATAATGCGGGGCTACATAAATACGCTATACTGCCCCCCTATGTAAAGAAGATACTACGATAATAACTACTGCCCCCTATGTACAGGAATATAAATAAATATAATCTGCCCCCCTATTTCAAGAATATAACTACCTATAATAAAGACTGCCCCTATTACAGGAATATAACTACTATAATAACTGACGCCCCCTGGCCCCCTATGTCAAGGAATGACTACTATAATACTGCCGCCCCCTATGTACAGGAATTATACCCCGATAAAAAAAGAAGGGCCCCCTATGTCCACGAATATACACTATACATACTATAACTGGCCCTCCTATGTACAAGAATCATGATAACTACTATAATACTGCCCCATAATACGGCACTCTAGAACTACTATAATACGCCCCCTAGTACAGGAATATACAACTACTATAATACGGCCCCTATTACAGGAATGATAACTACTATAATACTGCCCCCGAGGTGCAGGAATATAACGACTATAATAGTGCCGTACCTACTATAATACGAGTACCCTATGTACAAGAATATAACTACGTATAATAACGGCCCCCTATGGAAGGAATATAACTACTATAATACTGCCCCCTATGTACAAGAATCTAACTACTATAATACGGCCCCTATGTACATGATTAACTACTACTAATAACTGCCCCCTATGTACAATAATATAACTACTACTACTATTCCTGCCCCCCTATGTCAACATAAAATCACTACTACTATAATACTGCTCCCCTATTACAAGAATTAACTACTATAATACTCGGCCGAAAACTGGCCCCTATGTACAGGAATATACTACTATAATACTTCCCCTATGTACAGAATATACCTACTAAAATACCTGTTCCCGATGTACAATAATTAACTACTATAAATACTGCCCCCTATGTACAAGAATAGAACTACTATAATACCTGCCCCCTATGTACAAGAATATAAATACTAGAATACTGCATACTGCCCCCTATTACAGGAATATACTACTATAAATAACTGCCCCCCCTATGTACAGAATATACTACTATAATAACCTTTTGGCGCCCCCCTAAGTACAGAATACTAACTTAACTATAATACTGGCCCCTATGTACACGAATCTAACTAATATAATACTCCGCCCCCCTATGTACAGGAAGCTAACTACTCCTAGAAGACTGTTCCTATTACGGAATCTCACACTATAAGACTGCCCCCCTGTACAGGAATAGACTACTATAATACTGCCCTCCATGTACAAGAATATAACTCCGATAATCCTTCTGAATACTGCCCCGCTATGTACAATAACTATAACTAACTAACATAGCGGCCTGGCCCCCCTATGATGTACAAGAAGATAACTAATTATACTGCCCCCTATGTACAGAATATAACTACTATAAAACATGTTTCCCTTATTTACCGGAATATAACTACTATCAGACGGCCCCCCTATGGACATAGAATTAACTCTATAATACTACGGCTCCCGATGTACAGGATATACTACTATAATACGGTTCCCTATTTCAGAATATAACT